>JAQGAO010004640.1:0-14800 GCA_034697705.1 Ommatoiulus sabulosus
TGGCTTGTGGCTGCAGGCCGACCACGAAGTCTGTCCGTGGTCGCCACGTGGTCACCACGTGGTCGCCACACATGGTTAAAAAAACTTAGTATGATAATTTGTTTTAACAAAGTGGAGTGGCATTAGCAAGAATTAACTTCACTCGAGTTTTTTATGCCAAAAATTCATTTTGCATGACCATAGTAACAAGTTCATCTCTCAGATTTGCCTGGTAGGCCTAGCATAGAAACTATGAACAGCCTGGGCAAAGCCGGGCCTACCAGCTAGTTTGTAATAAAAACAAAACCAGTTTGAATACATACAAGCAAACCATGCTCTTCGTTTTCCTAATTTGACATTTTGTCTTAGGTGTTACGGTTCAAAAATTATACTTTCAATTTCGTTGAAGAAATGGTCTTAGGTAAAAGTTAATACCATCAATGGATAGAGCACCCATGACATCCTATCTAACAACACAAACAGAATTTTCACATCTTTAACGGTTAAGAAAAAAATTAAGATGTCACTGACTTCTGGTTCAAATACATGGGGCATTTTACATTCCAGTCGTCTACTCGATGCCCTGGTGATTACTGTTTAAATCATCGACCACTATTTTTATCATTTTTTTTTATATTATTTTTATCATAAAATTTTAAGTTTCTGGAGTCTTGCAAGAGTTCATTTAATCATATTTTTATGTAAAATTTATGTTTATTGAATTTCATGTTCCCAAAAGTCTGTCTCAATTCCGAGTGGATTTTCCGGAGAATGTATTACAATTTACTCGTGCATGATATGCTAAAATATAATTATATTACTTGCTTACCATGGTTTATAATTTAAGATGCATTCAAGTTTATTTCATCGAATTAGGCTAGGTATATATTTTTGTTAATTAACTTCATTTACCACCACAGAGTCCTTTTCTTAACCTCTTAGAACTATTATAAAACTATTTCGGAGCAAAAACTTAGGAATCCCAAATTTCCCGTTAAACAGTACATCAATAATGTTCTAATGGATGAGATGGGAAAACTCTCCTCTGAGGAAAAAACATTCTATTCTAAGAAGATTAGTAGAATTCACTGTGTTTTAGTGGTGCTACAGACCTTCGAGTTACTTGTTCAAAATTACAGTACACTACAAATAATATTTTAACTATTGCAAATCCCATGCATGCATGCAGTGGCACTTAAAACATGTTTTCATTTAGGTTGATATTTTTGATGTACAGTAACTAAAATATCTATTTTAGGCAATTTTTTTTTCAATATTAGCTAAACTTTAGCAAAATGTTTTCGCATCAATAATGTTAAGCACCATATGTATTTTGTATGCAGTTTTTGCTTGTATTATTATGGAAAATGTCAAATTCTTCTAATTATTTTTGGAATTTATCATTGTCCCATTTTTTTGATAATTCAGTGAATTTTATTTATTGACGTTATATGAGAACTGCAAATGTTATATTCAATATTTTTATTAATTATTTAAACAATTTTTGATGCATTTTGTTGTTTGTCAGAAGCTATCACAACCTATTTTATCCAGCCTAGTTGTTACATACTTAATAACTTAATAACTGCACAACCCACCTGGAAACTTGCCCAATGCTTGTTCATAGGCAAATGTACATTTAAATGTAATTCAGTAAGATGGCCGCCACAATAAGTACCTTAATTAATTCTTGAAAGTTAGGGTTCCTCGTAAAATTTTCGTAAATACGTCAAGGGAACGTGGTGAATATTGTGCGAAACTAACCAATAATGAAGAAATTGTAGCTTAGTAATCATTTCATTACTAAGGCACGCGTATTGCTGTGTGCTAACACGTGTTCTTTTGTGGCATCTATACTGTAATGTGCCAGAATTGCAACATCTACGTAAGCAGGTGATATTAGAATGGCAAGAATGATGGTTTTGTGCATTGACTGCGATTGTTATCGCAAGTTGTGATGAAAACTACAGCTGTGCATAGTGTAAATCTTTTGATTTCATCGAGGCTTTTTATTATTGATATGTACATGGAAATGTTCCATCAAAATACTGTACATAAATAAATTTCTAGAACTGAACTGCAATACGTCAAAAAACTAAAGTTCTAGCTAGAGTTTATCACCAGCGGTATATATAATTGGAGAGCTTCAGTTATTTTCTATTATCGCGATTAAATGTATAGACAAGTCCACACTAGCTGGAGGGAACATAGAGAAATTTATTCCTAATTGCAGTTGTTAACTTAGTTTACCAAAAATTGTTAATATGAATTGTTCCATACATTATAACAAGAATAGACATACTCACCAGAGGACACCAGCAGCATGAAGAAGAATCAACGTAAGGATTTCATCAGCCACAGAAAATTGGGGATTAGTTCGGAGAGCCAACCAGCGTTGAGAAGGAGGATTGGAAGCGGGTATAAAAGGAGCCGTCCAGACCTTCATCGGCAGTCGCTTCACAGCTAGACTCCCACTGCAGCTCTGCTCCCTGCTCCTGAAAGAAGTCAAAGCACCACTGTGTTATTTTTTATCTTTCTCAATTTGCTTTTCCATCTTCGTATTGCAAAACCTCATTGAATAAAGCCTTTTGCTGTTCACCCTAACCAAGCTCATGCGTCCAGCTCATTTTTGTCCGCGCTCACCGCTCACCAGCCTCTATCAAAGGCTGGAGTTACCGCTGACCTCGGACCTTATCGCAGCCGCTTTGCTCCAGCCACCCCGGCGCGGCGTAGCTAAGCTATCTCCCAACAACACCTGAACGGTGAACGGCCAGCCAACGCGGTTCTCGCTAGATCTCCAGGGCCCTAGCTCCCACCGCTCAGCTACCTAATCCCCAATACTAGGAAGGGGTCTATCACCTCAGCGGGCTCTCCCCCGCTTCGAGATTCTTCATAAGGGGAATCACCCCCTTATAACATTTGTTTCCAGAAACAACTGACGACAATTAGCCACAGAAAGTCCCTCTGTTTCCTTAAGTGTGGACGTAGCTTAATGTAAAATGATAATAAACATATTAGGGTTTTATAGGTTGGATGCACATGTTAACAGTAGCTTAATGGTAATTTACGATCAGCAGCGACAATTTTTGAAAGAAAATTTTATTTTCATCTCACAAAGTATAATGAAGATAATGACAAACTTGCCCTAAAATATCAATTAAATTTTTACTTTAAATATTTTTGTCATCTTACGAAAATTAATAATTTGTTATTAAATGACAACTTCAAACGATATATTAAATTTTGGCCTTAGCAGAAATATTTATTGACGAATATATCTAGTATACAGGGTGAACCAGACGTCTAGGCCTTCCAAATATCTTTCAAACCACTGGTGTTAGGTAAAATGTGCCGAGAATAAATGAATTCTGAATTTTGTCAAAACTAATGCAGCACGTTATTTTCATGGCGCATGCGAGTTTAATATCTAAACTATAGGAGATATAGCAAAACTTCGAATTAGAAAGTTGCTCAGCGTTACATAATTAGTAAAATGGCAGTGTTTGTCACATAGTCGTCAGGGGCATTCAAGTCATGTCATGTTATCTGAAATGGGATTACAAGAAGCACAACCAGATCAGGGCACCTTCATTTAATGTTTTTTGACAACCAATTACATTCATTGATGTACACTAGTACCAATTTAGGTGCAATTGAGCTTTCCTGCCTTGCACGGATGCTATGTAAGGATGCACACATCAGTGAAACTAAAAATTATTTTTTTGCAATGAAAGCGATAATCAATGTGACAAACACTGCCATTACACTAATTATGCAACACTGAGCAACTTTCTAACTCGAAGTTTTGCTCTGTCTCCTACGGTTTAGATATTAAACTCGCATATGCATCATGAAAATGATGTGCTGCGTGAGTTTTGACAAGGTTTTTGGAATCCTCGCATCACGTTCTATTTATTTATTCTCGGCACATTTTACCTGACACCAGTGGTTTGAAAGATATTTGGAAGGCCCAGATATCTGGTTCACCCTGTATACTTAACATGTGTCAGTCTATTACACATACGAATTTCTTGGGAACCCTGAAAATTGCCTTTTCAACTGTTAAAGAACATTTTTTTGTTGAGAAAATGTTCTTTTTGAGAATGAACATTAGAGAAGTCACCCGAGAATGCCCACATAAGGGACATACGTTGAACATTTCAAAATGAGATGGGGATTTTCGGGAAAAAATTTCGGTCAACCATGAACCATTTGGTATTTCGAGAAACTTAGAATAGACGAATTAGAAAATAATGATATCCGAAAACAGTATCTGGTATCACTGTCAAGTCGTTTTGGTACCCTTCCAATTTGCCTAATGCCTTATTCACAATGATATTAACGAACGGTGGAGACGGCTTTGATTTGCCCTTAATGTCAAAATTCTGAGTTTTTGAAATGTCATCACATCCATTTTCATCTTCCAAACTGTCAATAATTTTCTTATGAATTTCTATTAGTTCATAATTTGATAGCTCAGTGGAATGTGATTTCAAGAGTTCCTCCACATTGCTCTGAATTTGCTCTAGCTTCTACTTCAATGATTTTGTTTCATTTGTTCTTGAGTTGGGTCTGCATCTTGAGATCCTGAGACATATTCGGGGCACATGCAGTTAACCAACACCGATTCATTGTTGTCTGTTTGTTTTCATTCCATTTCATGCTCGTATGTGTGAATTGTTCGTTATGAGATGGTTGCCTGGATAGAAAATTGGGAAACAAATACGGATTATTCTACTCTTTCTCAAGTAGTTTTCATGTTACTATACTGTCCGACAAACATTGTACATGTAAACAAACGAATTTTGTTCCCTAAATTAGGCACAGCATTTCCTGAATACCATGACTTTTCTACTCAAAATAGATGTCGTAAAATCGATTCCGGTTTCTCGATACCATATTTCATAATCATTTCCGCATAACCCACCGCCGTATTGGTTTTACCTTTAGTTCCAGACATTCGCTTTTTGGTCACGCCGCTAAAATATGCAAGTTTTTGTTGTTTAGAAACTACCTCACCAAGGGCACAATTTAGTACAGTCTTGTTTATGCGAAAGCGTGCAATTTATATACGATATTTTGCACGCAAACTGGTTGATCCAACCAGTCAATAAACTTCATGTATTAAGGAAAAAAGAACACAGTGTGTTCCTAAATTGATAAAATTAGAGGTATTTCTTATTAAAAATTCTATTAAAATGGCATGTACATTGTTAGACAAATTCATAAATTTACTGGTATAAAAGTTACATTTCTTTACTGGATTTTTGTTTATATCTTTAATAATATTTTAGCCAAATATCATTGATGTTAACTGTGTAGGGTTTTTGCCTAAGAATTCAATACGTCTTAATGGACCTTTGGTTGGTTCAACCAGTCATTAAACTTTAATTCGGGTACACACTATAACCAAACCAAAACTAATAACTCAAAACTTGAAACTTTTCTGGTTTGTGGCAACGAAAAAAATGGCGGAGCAAACTGTTTTTGCCAAACTAAAAAATAGAAAATCAAGTTCCGTCGAGTGTCGGTGAGATGAAAGGGAAATAGCCAAACTTTTTGGCGGTGGCGCTGTTATCAACGCTTCGTCTGCACGATATCGATGATACTGCAGACGACAGCATATATCATATCTATCGTGTTTCCTTTGTCGTCTGCACAGATTTGTCAATATGGTTTGTTGCAGTGTGTACGCCAAGGTTTTGCAAAACTAGTTTGTATTTTTTTACAGAAACTAGTTCACGTTGAAAGTTTTGGGGTTTTTGGTTTTTAGTTTTGGTTTTAAGGAATAAAGAATATATGTATAAAAAGTGCGAATCGCACTTTGCCAGTCGTGAAGTCAAGTGTGCAAAATCGACACGCTAATTGGTTTAAAAACATCACTCAATATATATAATGTCATTGAAATTTATACACCAGTTAATGCATTCCTTTCCACGCGTGACTTCTCCACTGCCAAAGTGCGATTCGTAAAGCGTTTGTCTAGGTACCCATATTGCACACCTGTTTCGTAGAATTTGTGAGTATTAATCATCTAAACCAATTATGCCAACAACTGATTTTGGAGCATGCATCGTCCACTGCGCAAACAATGCGTCACGCAGATTCGCAAAAATGCTCAAGCAAAACTGCTACAGGGTCCCCCCAGAAATTTCATTTTCAATTTCCCTGACTTTTCCAGGTTTTAAAAAAATTTCCCTGACCAATGACGACATTTTTGAAAACTAGCATAGAAAATTTTTTAAAAATTTAAATAATTTGCATAAATTTGTTTTAAAAATGTGACAATTTTGTATTCGGAAAATGTTTGAAAATGTTGAAAATTTACGCTCGCAAAACGTGGAAAATTTGTGTCCTCGGAAAACGTGAAAAAGTTTGCAAATTTTTACACGGAAAACCTAATGAATTTTGCAAAATTGCACATGGTAAATGTGGAAAATATTGCAAACTTCTACTCGGAAAACCTAGAGAATTTTGAAAATTTGTACACGAAAAACGTGGAAAATTTTGAAAATTTGTATACGGAAAACGTGGAAAATTTTGCAAATCCGTACTCAGAAAATGGGCCCTGAGCTAGCCATGTAGAAGTATTAATTTTGGATCGCCATGACTGCGTTGAATTTCCCTGACTTTTTTAAAATAAGCCATTCTTCCCTGAAGTTCCCTGACTTTTCCAGGTCTAGAGGAACCCTGTGCTAAGGAACGCTCCCATTTAGAAATTGTGGATTCCTTTAGCAAACAATCCAATCCATGGAGCAGAATATTGACTTTCAATCACGGCATTCCCATTCTTCCATATTTTTTTGATTTCCGGTCATTTCCCGGCATACTTTGCGCATTACTTATGCTCATTATACGACCATTATGTGCTAATAGTCCGTGGAGAATAATAATTAATTGGCGTGAAACGATGGCGCTGCGTACTATTATACGCCAATCAATAAATAATATGCCGTCAGTCCCATTTTGCATAACTGGCTCCGCCCCCATCCCCCTTTCCCCCTGAACTTCGAAATGTCCGAGGCCGATTTGCATAGCCCCATTAAGTAGAGCAGGAGTTCACTGGGAAAAATGACCAATCGATATGTCGACCTGCTTTTTTTCAGCCATTTGCAGGAATGGCTCTTAACGACAACGTATCAACAAACGAGCCTTATAGGCAGGGTACAGTGACGTCACGTGGTGTCCTCAAACCTCGGACATGGGCCATTTTGGAAAGAGAAATCAGTCTTTGAAAAATAGCAAACTAAATTTGGTCATGACCCATGCCTCTTGATCCAGAAATTTCATTCCAAGCCCTACTGTCGATTAATCGATGGGAATTATGTTGTCTGGAACGTGGCATAGTTGCGTGCGTTCATCGATTAAGTATTATTTTGAAATTCGCAGTTTGCTCATGACGTCAATGAATAATGGCCGCTTTTATCGAACTGTCAGTTGCACTCGGGTTAGTAGATCAGCGTGTTTGGTTTGTTCTAATTTCCAAAGAAAAATCGGAAGGACCCAATTATAATGTGCCTTGAATGTTTGATTTAAGCAAAATATAGCAAGTTTATGATAGCAGATATTTTGGGTACTCGGATCCCTCCTTCATAAAAATTCTCTGTATAATGACCACCTGTCTATTGTGCACAGTAACCAGTGTGTGGTGTCTTTTTTGCCATTTTTACATTGCCAATGTACCTTAAAAAGTGACCAGATAACAGATGAGTCACCATACATGTAGATAGTGACATTTAACTTTACGAGCATTTCTACTCCTGAAAAGCTTCAAATAAGAGATTATTGATGAAGTTAATGATACTTTAGGAATTTCTGATGGGAAAAGTGATAATTGGGAAGAAGAAATGGAAACTGAGATGATTTCAGAACTGGATGTTTTGGAAATGTGCAGCAAGTTTAAAAAAAATATGCTGATGTGTCAAATTGCACAGAAATTATGGATCATTTTATTCAGATCGAAAAAATCACGGAAAACATGATCATAAAACAGCAAAAAGCATTTTAAACAAGGTCAACTTGATAATTTTTTCTTAAAAACCCCAAATGTGTAATAAGGCAATAAATATACTTTATGTACATGTAATTCACATGATTTTTTGGCTTGGTATGTAATTCCCATGATGATACTGTAATTTTGGTTTCGTAGTTTTAAACTACATGAAATACAGTCTACATGTATAAATACATTGTACGTGTAAATTATTTCAGGTTAATTCAGGCATTCTTTGTATAGTGACCACCTGCATGTTTACAGTGACCAACTTTGCATTTTTTTTGGTGGTCACTCTTAACAGGTTTTACTGTATACACTTGTATTAATTAGTTTATAAAATTTCAAACAGCGTTCTTCTAAATTTGTCGGACTTGAGCCTGGCTAAGTTAATGTGTCACTTGGAGCAAGCTCATTTAATAAGCATTAGCAGTTGTTAGCCCGCTTGGTGGCGCTAGGGTCGGTAAGTAAATTTCTTAAATTATAAAGTCTCCATGTGCTCTTAGCCTTACGCATCAAAAATGTCCCATTTTTTGGACATTTAATCGGACTTTCGGACATGTTTAAATTATTTTTTTGGACATCCGAAACTCTAATATACGTCAAAATATGGCAATCACTATGAACACCAGTGTTATGCTGTGCAGCCTCCAAATTCGTTATTTGGTTTTATGGTTTTATAAAAAACGATAAATAGACAAAATATAACATTTCAATGTCAATGAAAACGCTGTTGTATGTACATGTATTGTATTTCTTCTGTTATTTTTTAGAGTTCTAAGCAGACTTTAATGCAACGATGACGCCATCATCAGAATTTAAATGAATGGCCGTCTTCAGGGGCCGAATTTTCGAGCAATGAGTTGCAACTCATGAAAAAGTCACGTTGCAAAAGTCGAAATTTCGGCCCCAGAATTTTTCAAAGATGAAAGTTTTCCAGTATAAGGGTGAGAACACACTGAATGCTTATTGCAGGCGCTTACCACTTGGCGTACACTATAGCGCCACCTAGCGGGATAAGAATGCGGCATGCGTTTTCAATGAGGGCGCACACAAAGAAAGCTTAGCTTACAAGAAGCGCTTATAAGTTTTGAAGAATGTTTTTAACATTCTTTTTTTGGAAATCTGAAAGCAGATTTGTAAGACACAGAGTGGCACACAGATCACTATTGGTCAAAAATGTAGCAATCGATTGTATGCCGCCTATGTACCATAAAAACGTGTTCCGCACTCATCATGAGTACCTAATGAGCATGTGGAGGGTTAAATTACGCGAAATGTTTCACCTAGCATAACGCATGCAGTGGCGCCACCAAGCACACTGACCATCACGCTGATATCAGCATTCATTGGGCGCCCCAAAGCTGGAAACGAGAAAATGAAAACAAGCAGGAAAGAAGCACGTCGAAAGTAAGCATTCAGTGTGTTCTCACCCCTAACATATACTTGAGTATTTAACATTATACGAAATTATCAGTGACGGGCGGATGAATCATTCTTCGAAACGGAAGTAGCGTTAGAAGACGTTATCGTCCCATCGAGTGAAGAATCAGAAACGAAAATAGTGCAACACGTCTTACGCTGTCTTGCTCTTTTGGATATTTGACCATTAAATACAGCAGCCATTGGACGGAGGCCGAAATAGTTACCAAACTATGGGCAAAAATATCTTCGAGAATGGCGTACAGCTGAGAGTCTGAAAAACGAGATTGCACGAATTTCTTAAGCGAATCCGGCAGGAATTCATCAGATTTTGATGAAGATAGCGTCGTGCCTACCGTCGAAACCTGGGTTTTCAGGGGTCATCTCCAACAAGAAGGCATCGATGAAATCTCTCGGGTTTTCTGGATCCAACTCGTGTCGTTTGTGATCGGCGACAATGCTTTCCATGTAGCTTCTGAATTCGGTTCTCCAGTTTTCGACTTCCGTCTGGAGGCTTCGCACTGAAGACAACCGCGAAAAACACGGTACGCAGTTCCCATAGGTGATTAAACCATTAGTCCTGTAGATTCGGTGGGTGGACGCGATAAGCCTCAGGATAGTTTCGTCATCGCTCTGGAAGTCTTCTCCAACAGCTGCGGAGAAAACTATGTTGGTGATGGCAACGTCTAGCTTACTTTCGATGTCCGATGGCAGTTCATTGAAATCTGCCACGTCATCTAGCAACTTGGGAATAACGACTGCGGCCTTTTCGGAGATGACCTGGAACTTTTGCCTGCCCCACCTCTCCATGACCCTTCTGAGACAGTCGCGTTGACTTTCCATAACTTTACCTTCAGCGTGGAAAATACCTGGAAGAAACAATAGGTGCAATGGCATTTATAACTCGCGCGAATGAGCAGTAATCGAACGATGCCATTACTGATGTCTTCAAGTGCAGACTGGATCAGCTTCCAATGAGGAATCAACTCACTTAGACGGCTCGTGATGCCCATGGAAGAGAACGCGCTTCGCCCGCTTAACTCGACCATGTCGAAGGCTCTCCGAAGCAGTTCTGGGTCGCTGATGACGACGAGGTTCTTGGCCCCCACTTTTAACTGGTAAATGTCGCCGTACTTTTTCGCCATCCTGGTCAGCATCAGGTAACTGTGCTTTTTAAGCAGAGGCAGGCTGCCGAGAATCGGCAACCAGCTGATTGCTGGGCTGG
Source organism: Ommatoiulus sabulosus (assembly GCA_034697705.1). Taxonomy (NCBI): domain Eukaryota; kingdom Metazoa; phylum Arthropoda; class Diplopoda; order Julida; family Julidae; genus Ommatoiulus; species Ommatoiulus sabulosus. The sequence continues at coordinate 10,620 of JAQGAO010004640.1, forward strand.
GAGGATTATGTCTAATCTTGACCTCGAACAACATCAGCGAGATGAGCATTTGAACGAAGACCATTAGCAAAGTCCATGACATGGTAAGCAGAAATTGACAAAACTCACGAAACGCGCCCAGGAGCCTGTCGTGCCTTAATCGCATCCATGGAATAGCTTGCATGATTGCGAACGACTGGCATGAATTGACTTCTTAGCGCCTTCCAAGTTTATATACGCCACCGAGCCTGGAGCTAGAGCTGGAATCATGGCCATTGGGGTAGCGAAAACACAAGTTTTGATTACGACTTTGACCTTATGGACATGTTTGTTGCGACATTTCAATTTCCCCGCCTTAACGGGAGTGTGTGCTTGGGAATTTGATACCGAACAGATTTCAATTCAGTATACCTGTATATCCCGGTCAAATTCTGAAAGCACAAGCCGCGGCGCTGATTATGCAAAGCAATGCGCATTCCAAACGAAGATATGGAAAGTAAATATTTTTGCAAATTTAATTGGGATTTCTTATTCTTGGATGCTTGGTAATTTGGCGAGATCGATCATGTCTGTTACCAAAACGAATGAATGCAGTTACGTAAACATGGCTTTTAGCTGGGGCGTTGGAGCTAAAAATGAGGTTTATCTTAAATAAACTAAAAAATTGTTTCAAAAACCGTTTCAGAATATTACTAGTATAAAAAAAAGAAATGGTCAACCAATTAATCAATTAAGTAAACATTAAAAAGTAAACAGCAAAAACAGTATTGGAACACTTTGAAATGAAATGTTTTTCCCACATTAATGGACACTTCATACAGTATGTTTAATGTTTTTGGAAGAATTTTGCAAAGAAATAAGGACAATACTTACAGTATTTTAATTTATACGTGTAACTATATCTATATTACTGGGAATTGTTACTAGTATACAAAAAAGAAAGAAATGGCAAACCAATTAATCAATTAAAGATATTTTTAAAAGTTTAAGCTGCATTAATTGCCAGAATAGTATTGGAAAACTTTGAAATAAAATGTTTATCACATTAATGGACATTTCAAATGTTTTTGGGAGAGTGTTGGAACAAAATAATGAAAATACCTACTGTATATTACTTTAATTAATAACTATCGCAATATTACTGGTATACAAAAAAGGAAATGTCAAACCAATTAATCAATTAAAAAAAATCACAACAAAATTCATGCTGCATTGCCAAAAAAAGTATTGGAACATTTTGAAATGAAATGTTTCTCTCATTAATGGACACTTCAAATGTTTTTGGGAGAATTTTGCAACAAAATAATGACAATGCCTACAGTACTTTAATTTATAACTATCATTATGGAATATCAAAACAACATTAACCATTAGGAATTGTCCATTAGCTAGTTACTGTAGTTGCATTTATGAAAATATATTTACAAATTGTGACAGCACGTTTTTTGTCAATGGAATTTGACGGTTTTTCAGTTGTCATTAATTGGTAACTTGTTTTCTAGTTCCTTTTTGCATACATTACATGTTCATGTACATCCAAATAAGTGATTTAGTGATATTCTAAAACTGTTTTCGAAACCGTTTTTTGGTTTATTTAGGAAATACGTGTACATGTTTATCGTTTTTATTGGGTCTGCCAATACTTCTTTTGCCCGCTATGCGACACTCAATAGTAATAGTAATATATACTTATTATACTGTAATCAAATAATGATTATAATATCGTTTCAAAAATAATAACCAATATGATGACAAGCTTAACTAGTTTAAAAATTAAAGGACAAGAATCCTAAAACGTACTGTGTATCAATCTTTTTAACGAACAACTTCAAACGCTTTTTACAAGTGCTTTGTCCGAAATTGCATACATTATTATACTGTAGATCGACAGTTTTAAATTTGCAATAGCATGCTTGCGTTATCATTAGTCAGGATCACTTGCCAGAGCCAGGACAACCTTCAAGCACAGTACGTATGTCAAAAAACGACTGCACACGCCACGTGGCAGTGTCTTAAAATACCTTAAACACACCCCACCAAACGTCACGACACGATGAAATTGGTACACGTATTACACCGTGCACGTACTTGTCTTAATTTGTATTTTTAAGACACTGCCACCGTGTGTCGCTTCGAAAGATTAATACCGGAAAAAAAACATCGAGACGGCATACTGGTATTCCGTATATTGCTCTTCAAGTAAAGACAGTAACGAGTTTATTGAAATAAATAACAAAACACCATGTTCACAAAATGAATAAATTATACAGTACGTTAATTGAAAATATTTATGATTGGTTAAAAATGTAGAGCTTTAATCCAACGGATTAAAAAAAATTAATTGCCATTATGTTCCTGGGACAGTTGCTTTCTAATTAACTTGGAGAGGTAGTTTCTCGGTGGAGTCTATGACGATTGTCATTTTCACCAGGGAGATAAACCTCATTTTACGCTACTGGATTTGCCGGTGAACGAAGGGTAAATACTACTCTGAAAGGACGAGTTTCTCGGATGATTCCAAACCGACAGTCATTTTCATCAGGGAGAGCAACCCCATCTTCCGCTTGAATTGTGAATTTGTGGATCAAGTTCGCGAAGATGACGAAGATTACTTTGATGGCCAACTTTTCACCCACACAAGATCTTTTTCCTTTAGAGAAGGCCCATAGGTGTTCAGACACTTTGATTTCATGCTGGGACCTTCCTCGGACTGTCTCAAAGTGATGTCTGGGATAAAGTCTATGTGAAAATGGAAAGTGCGTGTCGTTACGATGGATCTTCCAGAATAAACCTATTATAGTTGAATTTCTGGGGATATGGTGGCCAGCAATGGTTGTGGCACGCACTGTACGATGGGGTATTCCTGAAAAGCAAGCAAGTTGTTTTAAAGGGCGGCTTTTATTGGTAATATGACGCAAGAACGAGACTTTGAAAAGTAACAGTAGTTTTCGAAGTTGATCATTGATCAGATTCCACGCAGCGATTCATGGAAGGAGGAGGAGTATGCAAACGTACCGACAGGATGAATTGAGGCGAATCTGAGTGCATCAAGAATTGCTCCGTTTACATAAGGTACTGAATCGGGCATTGCCGTTATCGGTAATTCGTCATTTTCGCCAACCAGTTTTTCCAATTCAACGTTGACCTGAAAAGAATCCAATTCATTTAATGTTGCACATGTGCATGGGACGATAACGCCAATAATTGTCGCTAGTTTTGTGAGTTAAATCTTGAGTTGTCCAACTTGCCTATCAACCAGGACTGAGTTTTTTTTTAAATAGTTTGTTATAAATTAGAGTACAACAATTGAATCAAAAGTATATAACGGAAAAATTGAGACGTTCGGATGTCTTTTTCTTAATATGACAGGCGGATGAATCATTCTTCGAAACGGAAGTACCGTTAGAAGGTGTTATCGTCCCATCGAGTGAAGAATACAGAAACGAACAAATAGCGCAAGGTTTTACTCGAGTTCCAACGTCTGGACTTTTGACAACTAACAACAGCAGCCATTGAATGGCGGCCGAAGTAGTTGCCAAACCATGGGAAAAAACGTCCTCGAGAATGGCGTACAGCCGATCTTCTGAAAAAGAGATGGTACGATCATAAGCGATTCCGGTTGGCATTGGTCTGCAATAACAACGTCGTGCCTACCGTCGTAATGTTCCTCTGCATTGTTAATTTTAATCAAGTACACATCGATAAGATCCATTGGGTTATTTAGATCCAGCGCCTGTCGACGACGTTCGATAATGGGTTGCATGAAGTGTCTGAAGTCGTCTCTCCAGGCCTCGATTTTCCTTCGGTTGCGCCACGCTGAAAACTTGTACCACCTGGTGAATAAACCATGAGCCCTATAGATTTCGTGGGTGGTCGCGATGAGCCTCAGGAGACGTGGGTCATCGCGATTGAAGTGAGTTGTCGCAATTGAGTGGAAGACCAAGTTGATGATGGCAATGTCAATCTCCGTTTCGATGGAAAATGGTAGCCCATTGAAGCTTTCGACTATATCTAACAACTGAGGAATAACGACGTTCCTGGCTCTGTTGGAAATGTCCTGGAAATTTGTTAAGCATAACGTCTCCAAGGCAAACGAGAGGTGTTCGCGTTGGCAACTCGCACGGGGACCTTCATCGTTTAAAATACCTGAAAGAAGCAATGAGCGCAATGTCATTTAACTCGTCCAAGGGGACAGTAATCGA
>JAQGAO010004641.1:0-14798 GCA_034697705.1 Ommatoiulus sabulosus
CCGCCTACCTCAATTAATCGCCGGGGGGGGGGTTTCCCGAAATGTGCGAATAAGCGCCCCGGCGCTTAATATAACACATTGATGCCCACAGTAACATGTTCAAGGTCAAAGTGCGCAGTATATAGGTGCAGTATACTACTTCCAGGTGTGTATTTTAACTCTCTTTTTCAAAACATATAACTTATACAATGTATAAGAAAGTCTTTTAAAAAATGTGTACAATTTATTAATCTGAGAATGATGCATTCGGTTTTTGGGGCATTAAAATGATAAAACGAGCCGGCGCATGCTCGTCCATTATTTTTTCGAGTAAAGTTACATTGATTTACCCTTGTACGAATAGCACTTCCGATTTCTCATCGTCCAGTTCTCATTTTACGCTGCGTGTCATGCGTCTGGTCATTGCAGCACGTGCCGGATCTCGAAGGTCGTTTTGAACTTCGACCTTTGTCACTGTTTGAACCTTATACGCTTTCCCTTTGAACTACACCACATTAAATGTGGCCGACCTGAAATATTAAAAAAAGGAATTATTACTTCTTTATTATCCTCTAAAATGAAACAACTTGCTGCGTTTATTGTCCGAGCGGCACGCTTCAGCATTACTGCAATCTCTCATTTTTATCGGTCGAGGTTGAAGTGACGTCGAAAGAGACGGTGAACAGAGTTCACGAACTGCACACGTTCCTCCTGCTGAATTTAAGTTTAAGACAGTATCACTTTACATGTACCCTAGAAGATTTTTATATCATTTTTATAGTCTGCGTCTCGTATACGTAATAGTGACTAATGGTATTCATTTTTGCCCAAATTTCAGGCTGGAAATAAGCAATATTGCGCTAAGTTATGCTTTTGTTCGGTAAAATCAATTCCCGAAATTTCACATTTACCGAATGTACATGTATAAAGAACATGGCCCTTGCCACAAGCAGCCGTGTATACTCAAAAAATCTAAAAAACAGTTTTTCTACGAAAAAAAATCGGTATTTGTTGAATACATGGAGATAATTATTCGTCAACATTATTCGTACAATTTCATCCACTCACCACAGTGTAGCTCGAAGTTAACGTTGAAGGCACAATCGAATTATTTCCATTTACATGTATTGTTTCTAGAACATGATCCCAAAATAATGACCATTGATAATTATGTTACCATCCGTAATTAAAAATTATATAAAATCGTATACGCTGTATTGTATGTACAGAATTATTAGTAATGAAGTGAATTTGTTAGTACAAACGTTAATGGATATTAGACGGTCTATACTACATTTCATCTTTTTCAAAGTGCTAGGTCAGGGTATAATACTATTTTGGCGAGTCTTTAAGTTTCATCGCGCGGCTTCCAACAGGATTAATTAATAATAATCGAAATTAAGTCTAAGTAACACCTTACAGAAATATGTTAATACAGCTAGAATTAAATGAGTTAATTAACTATAGCCAAAACAAAATGCTGAATAAACAGAAACTAGAAACATATAATTCATGGAAACACCGTGAATTTTTCTCAAAGTCTTGCTACAGACGAAATAGTTAAGAAACAATAATTATGATAACATTTTAGAAATTTCGAAAAGAAAAATAAACCATCTTTTCTTCATTTTAATTTGTCATAAATTTCATGTTCTTTTTGTAGTATTGATATCTTATTTAGAAATTCAGAGCATACAACCAGGTTCTCAACGATGTTGCTATTTGCAAATTAAAAAGATATTGAAAAGCATTTAAAAAAGAAAAAAAACAATAGTAAATTTTAATTTTGGCACGCATTTACTGTTTAAGTAAAGTAGGTATCTAAGATAACCGAATCTTCAAACTGAATAAGGTTTGCGTTTCTTGTCAGAATGGGAATGTTCAAAGCTGCAAATTGAAATTCTTTCGGAAATTCTATCCATCTTCGATACGTCCAGCAAACTCATTCGTCCTGGTTTATTTCCAAAATGCTTTTTTTTTATCTCGCCGTTTTTATGTGGCTATACAGTATATGCGAATGGAAGATTTTGAATATAAAAATAACTTGGATACTTCTTATAACAACTGATTGACATAGACAGATTTCCTTTCGATTTTTACAAAGCCAGATTACGAGATCTTATGAGGTCAAAATTAACTTTTCGCACACTTTTAAGTGCGGTTTTATCGACTTTAATTGCCCTCGGTTTGATTTATAGTTTTGTTATTTGAAATGTGCCACGATTATATTGTAAATCGATGCCACAATTGATGTTCTAACAATACTTTATTACTCGTCTTTTAAAACTAAAAGCTCTACTGAAAGTACGAAACCTAGGCTTCGTGAGATGGAGCATTTCACGATGATTTTAACGCTTAATGACATTTCTGTATCCCACTTTCATATCCCTAGAAGACCCATTACATCAATTTATTGCGTTAGATAAAATGGTCAAGGGCCGCTTGTCTCAGGATTCTAATGGCTTTATAAAATCCAATTTTTATTGTCTTTCTCGTTACCATGCTCGGGAACTATTTTTAATCAGGAAAAAAAAGTTTCACGCTCGTGGCTTGAAATCAATTCCTGGATTGCCTTATAAATTTTGACAGGAAATTTGATGACGTTCGTGGTTACTATCGGATTAGTTACCAGAATATGTACTGTAATTTCGTATGGAGATACATACGAAAAATTGGGCAGCATTTATTGCTCCTCGATGCTTTTAAAATACACCAAGATATTTCCGTATTGGTTGGCATAGTTTATTTTATGGAAACCGACACGGTCATTTATTCAATGTTACCTTTTATTAAATGTAAAATGTACATGTACGTCAAGCTAATTTGAAATATTTTCGTTTCCCGCACAAGGAAGTTGTACGATTATATTTAGGATATCCCCAGGAAAAAACAATATTTTAGCATCGATCGAGCCTCCCGGCTTTGGCCTTGATATGCCTCCGAGGCATTGGCATATTCGTTTTAAAAAATATATCACGTGGTTAGCCAGTTTTCAGAACTATTTTTTTCCAATTATATAACCTCACATTTTGGAAATCGATTGATATGCACGAAACCACTTTCAATTTGCCGAACAGAATCTGTAGGCTCCATGGCATATAGGATTATTCCTTCATTTGGTATTAATTAATTTGTAATTACATGCACGTACGTATAAATCTTTGGAAACTCTTCAAAACTCACCACAGAATGGCCCTGAAATAGGACTTCTTTTTTAACGTTTCCTGCATGGTCATTTTGTTGATTCTCATATTTGTATATATTACTGTCATACAGTATATTGTATACGTGAAACAAAAACGAAAGCAAATTGTATCGCGGAACAAATATGGTTCTGCCCAACTGTTTGCTAAATCTTCCTAGAAGGCAGGTTTGTCCGATACATCATACCTGAAATGCCCCAGTTTATCTAAATTGGAGTTAATCGAATGACGTGCATTTCGGTAATTTAATGAAAACCATGAAGTGTCGAAGGCTAAGAGGAAGAACAAACAGAAGCCAACCAAGGGAAACCAGTGCCAGTTAATGAAAAATCTTAATTGTATCGAGCTAGAACCGGATCCGTAAAAAGCACTCAAGTTTTGCGTGCGATATGAATCCCAAAGACAAAGGAAATTTAATTAATGGAACCTGTTATTGACACAAATTGATATTAGCACGCGTTACACGGAAGAGGTCGTTAACGATGATGTTTTTCTGTTCTCCGGGACGCAATTTACATTTTTTTTTGCAAAAGTAATTGTAGATTTTTTTCCAGATTATGAGACAATATTCAATTAATGAAATTCGTTCGATAAACCTCGATAACAACAGGTTAATTGGGAATTGTCAAATGTCAAATAACGAAACATATATCAGTACATGTAGACAATATCCATTATGTTTGAACATTTAAATAAGTGAATTGCAAAGTAGCTTATTTAACTTGTTTGAATTTTTCTCGAAAATCTTTTGTAAAATGTTAAACCATACGAATATGGGGTTTTCTTAATATGAATTTGAAAAATTCTTTGGCAGCTATACCAATATATTTTATCCTTTATTTTCTTACAGTAAAAAAAGATCCAGATCCAGTTCAGAATTGGTACACCTGATTCCTGTACCCTGTACAAACACTCTTTCTACTCCCTTCTAAGACTACAAGTAAAGGTTAGTATAAAACATAAAAAACTTGGACAATGAGTTCAAAAAATCTGCTTTGCTTCTGGCGATCGAATTTGCAAAAATCTTTTTCTGTTTGTTTTATGGCGTTTGATGTGATGAACACTGGAGGAAATCTCGGTACGTCATTGATGCACGTAAAAACCTTGAAACGTAGCATCGAATTTTTCTTTTTTGAAACTAAACTGACTTGCTTGAATTTAAATAATTGCACTCAACAAAATTCGCGATCAGTTTGTATTTACCGATGACGTGTCTTGAAATGCATCTTTATTTCAAGACAAATGGTTCGTAAAGATTGTTTACAAGTCCATAATATACATGCAATAACAGAAGGTTTCATTGACATCAGAAATATACTGCGGTTCATGTGATACGCAAGCTTGATTTTTTTAATAACCTGCTTTTTCTGCGTCAGGTGCACGGAAAGAGGCGCGTTTTTTGAAAATGACGTATGCACATTAAATTGACAGAGGTTGCCCAATTGTTTAGATTCTTAGGTCCCCTGGACTACTTTTTTAAATAGGGAGGGGACTGTCAAAGAGCAAGCGTACGCAAGTCTTTTGAAAAATATCTATGACTTGAGGACAAAACATACCATTGCTAGTACCACTGTTGATGGGGACATGCTTCATCGAGTATGGACAGAGTTGGAATATCGATTAAAAATGTCATACATGCCACCAGAAGTGCACAAGTCGAAGTGGTCGAATACAAAAACTTTTGATTTGATGTATCTGATGAGCCCTGTATATATAATTTACAGATATACATGTCGTATATACTGTATACTACTGTATGTTGCGTGGGACTCGGTGGGAGTTATCAAGCTCACGATTTTCAATACTTGATGTGCCTAAAACTTTGACATACATTTAAATAATTAATGTTGTATATTGCACTCGTATACTGTAAACTGCTGCAGATGCAATGTAATCTCAAATATGGTAACTTATAAGGATAACTGCTCTTAAAAAGCTTTCTTCAATGCACTGCTGCAAACTCAGATGGACTCCTTTTAGCACTCCACTGCACTTTACAATCCACAAATTATGCGAAATCGTTTTCGTAATTTGCGCAAATCATGCGAAACTATATTACATATACATGTACCAGCGTATGTAGTACATGGCCAAAAACTTAGGCCAAAATATGCAACACGCATTATCATCTGAAATAATTTCGCGATATACAATGCATCTTGTGTATTGGTGTTAATTATTTTATATCAAGATTTCATGGCTCTAAATTAAGATTATCACTTGCTGAATTATCGGTCTATAATTCAATTTTCATCTAACGTTGCATGATGCGTTCGACCATTTCACCATTAATTTTCTTCAAAATCAGATAGGTCGTAGCAATGATTCTGGCCTGAAATTTAATAACGGGCTCCGGATTTAATAGAAAAATTACATTAGAACTGCGACTATATCGATAACCATATTCAATGTTAACACTCGTCGTCCCCTGCAGGATGCAATCAACGATAACACATGTGGTAGCAATAATTGCCAACCTTCAAGGGGAATGAGAAAACTACTCTTATTACTTTAGTCGGGACGGGCATCTATTATTACAAATCATATTAACACACTGATGGTTTAATTATAGCTGGGAAACATGAAACGTGATGCCTTTAGGAAATGCTCATGTACATGTAATTTAGCCTTGAATGGCAAAAGTATTTTTTCCATAAAGTCGTAGTAACCTGCGTAATGCATTTTACATGTTTAGAGCTTTGTTATCCTTGAAAAATACTTGAACTCTGCTATCATTAACTCGGAGAAGGCCCATTTAATATTATCTTCCAGAGAATTCTACAAGATCTTTAAATAATTCTTTATACTGTAAAGTAAATGCAAATATTTTTTTATTGCGAAGGTTCTGTTCACACATGCTCGTAATTGCGTACGAAAGTATATGTACATCATAGCATCAATATACAAAGACAGTTTATGAAGAATATATATGACAGTATGATAGGTATTAGTTCATCATTAAGAATACATAACAATCTTATCGAATAGGACACGCAAAGTTATAAAGTCTGTTTAAAGTTTGTTTTAAACCCTGTTTTAAATTCATCTCATTTTACCGTTTCCTGCGACATCTGTTTTAATGGACAATTTTTGATATCGAACGAATTTCTAGTCTAGGAATAAAAAGTATAGGTAACTGTATATCACAAAAACATATGTTGAGCTTTTTAAGACTTCTTTCTTCGTGTTGCGGGAGAAATGTTACGATAGACTATGAATCAATAAGTGAAGATAATTACAATGAACAAAAGGTTTTCAGCGATGATGTTGACGATGATTCATCATTAATTTTAATTCATCATTATTATTTCACGAATTGTATAAAACCAACCGACGCGAATGAAATTACATAAATATCCAATAAAGGACATATATGATGCAGGAACACATTGTACGTGATGCTATCGCTGAAATCTTTTTTTCACGCAATGAAAACTGACGCATTTCTAAACTCTCTGGCACTCTTCTATATACCATGATAAATATTTTATGTAAATTTTCACCTAATTTAATAAAAATTGTGATGCTGTAATATTGGAAATACGCATCATAACCGTAATACTGAAATAATGGATGCAAAGATATTATTTCGCGACGTCCCACCATTATACAAGTAGTAACATGTAGTATACGCTTTATTCCTGAAAAGAACATACTTTACATGTACGGTGTTCATACTCATTTTAAAATTGCAGTCTAAACAGGTTCTGGCTATTTTTGTTTATAAATGTAAAAATATACTGAGTTTCTTTATAATAAATGTACATACTGTATACGTTAATTGAGTAAGGAGGTGTAGTACTTTTGGTAGGCGGACGTGAGAAAGTTTCCCATCCAAATAATCTCATCCATTTATAATACTTTATTAATGTGCCAATTTATTTATAAAATGTCCATAAGAGAATTTCACATTCCACATTTTTTAAAAATCCTTAGTGGGACATTTTGTCGTGTTCGGATACAGCAAGTTCGTTTAATGATTCCATTCGCAAATACGAGTTGTTGTAATAATTTCGGCTAGCAAATAGATTATATCATGCTACGATGTCAACAAAACTGTTTCAGTAGTTGAAAATAAAATTAATAATCACACGTTCCAATAGTTTTTCCGAAATATGCCCGTAATGTCATTTCAAGAAGTACAGATCGATTACCATTACACTGATATCAGTAACGTTATTCCAACTACCGTAGCAACCAGTATTCCAAAAAATGGAGTAAGGCAATAAACTGCTGTTATTTTAGATGATATATAAGGAGTCGATCAAATTACATATTGTCATCTTCCTGTATATTCAATTTGCGTGCTATTTTTACATTTTTATTCGACTGCAATGAAAAAAAGATGAAAACGGATTAAATTGGAATTTGATGTTGTAGGTAATTTCTACGGTGGCAACCCGCTTACCCATTCCCACGCTATTGTCCAATCTTACTTGAGAGATTCTCACATTATGTCGAGGAGAAGGGTAGATACATTTCTTACGGTAAAAATTACCCGAAATACACTCGCTGGAGACACGCAGATGCAAAATCCTTAACTTTAATAAATGTCCCATCTTCGCCACTTTCCTTTCATTTCTTCGAACGATGCTTGCTGTTTAGAACGTTTTTATTTCCACATCAGTCTGGCGCAGGATGATTTTAATGGAAAATAAATCCTCGACCGGAGTAAAAAAACGGGTCCCTAAAATGAAATAATAACGAGATGGTGTTAGATTTCACATACAGCGTTGGTCGATCGTTACATAACACTCCGTTGCTCGGACCTCCGTTTCAGACAACACTGCTCACGCTGCATCTGTCAGTTACACATTTAGATTTTTGCAAGAATTTGTTTAATTTTAAAAGAAAAACTTATGCCAATGCTACTGAAGGGAAAATGAACTATATTTTATACGTTTTTAATTAAAATATATACATGTACTATATAAACTATAAGTTGTAATTAAAGATTCGTATTACAAACGTGGTTACAGTTTCGGTTATCACTGTCTTAAAAAGTTATCTACCTATAGTCATCTTCAAAAACTTTTGATGGAAGTTGAGATGGAAAATGTGCTATATAATAATAATACACAATAGATCTTATGTAAATCAATAGCAGAAATAACAAAAGAATCGTAAGAATTTAGAAAACTTACAAAAGTAGTCCCGATGTACAGTATATACTTAATACCAGTATGGTCACTCCGTGTCGGCACCTTTCATGTCTCCATGTCCAGAAAATACGACTGCAGCGTAAGAACGGCGGTTAGGGCCCAGTACTTTCCAATAATATGATTGTATCGTAGGTGACGTGTTACTCGCTCGACATAGGATAACAGATAGCCACAGAGCTGCACAATACTGCTCAATTGGCTAAGTATATAGCAATCCGTTTGAAAGGAGCGATAGCGATAAATACATTTTGACAAAGCAGACGCTGCCTACTTTTTGTCGTCTGCTGCAAATTTTTTTCTCACGACGTTTTGGGTACTGGCCACTAGTCGGAAAATTGACGCTACGAAGATGGACAGGAGGAATGCGCGGAGTGATCAAACTGGTATTACTTGTACTGTGCACGATGCATCGGGACCCTTTCGAACCACGTAGGCCTATACAGCTATTGATGCAATGAATCTGAAAATGTCATTGACCTTGAGGTAGGCAGGCAGAGGAAGCCACAGTCTAACTACTCAAATTGCCCTCGAGTGATTAAAAAACGTTTGTGTATCTCTCAGATAATAGCGCGAGCAACGGAGTGCTAATAAAGGCTTAACCGATGCGTATTTTTCTCCATTATCGCGTCTATTCGACCAATAATTTAATTTTGTCGACTCCATTTTTGTCGTGATTGCCTGTTGGAGATGATGGCTATAACAATAAAACGCTTCTTACCCGCAACAAAGAAATCAATCCATTAAGGCTCCTCGCGGATTTCATCGACGTACGTCACTAGGCAATCATCCATTTTCCAATCCTCATCATCTTCCAACTCGTCGATCGTTCCTTTATCTCTGCTTAAGTTGGTGCTTTTCGGAGGATTCGTTTCTCGGTGGTTGGCACTCATTCTTATAATGCACTGGCCGTCACGGCTTTTGGCGCCAACGGACTCCTGAGCTAACGCAATTAGAAATGGATATATGAGTATAATGAAAAGCTAATCGTATTAATAAGAAGGCGAGTTTCACAATACTGTAGAAACTTGTGGGGAAATACTATTCGAACAATTTCGAAATAATACGCTCGTATAGCGGTTAACTGGAAGAACTTTCTGGATAACAAAATAGGGGAAATAGAGCTGATATGTATATAGTAGGAAAGAATATTGGCATATCAGTTAGAAATGAGATACATTCAAGCTCTACTTTTTACATCCATCGCAGATGTTGTTGTACATGTAAATTAAATTAGCCCGGGATGCGTTTTTCCTAAAATCTTCGCGTCTATTTTTTTTTTTATTGAAGCTTTACTCCCCACAAAAAGTGGGAGAGCGCCGCTTCTGGAAGTCGTTGTGGAAATGTGGTTTTCTGGAATTTCACTGTCAGCTGTTTGAATGTTGCGGCAATTTTTCATCGCATTAACTTGATCTGACTTTATGAACAAATCATAATGACGTCTGTTTATTCAATTTGTTTAAATTCTGCTCAGGCGGACATACGAGCCCGTGAATGGCTATATATGCATAACCCAACCATTTTTATGGTAGACATGATCAATATTGACATTTAAGACACTTCCGTGTAATGCGCAGCATTGGCCTACTTAATCATCCATTATTCAGAATACTTTCTATTGGTCTACTGCTCTACATTAAATTGTAAAACCTCCTTAAAGTTGTCATAATGAAATGCAACGTCACGATGATCTTAATGCTGTTCACTGTCACCAGCAATGATTAAACTAAATAAACGAAACGCTTTTAAATTCTTTCCGTATATTTCATCGTTTATAATTAACGAGGAGCGTGAACGATAGAAAAGTACTGATATAAATGTACACGAGTCAGACTATCCTAAAATAAATGTATATATTCTTTTAAATTTTGATAGTTTTAGTGCATAGGTTATATTTTCAAAAATGGATGCCGCATACTGTATAATTTTAATAACTTCATTTGTGGTAACGATCGATAAGCATGCATACATTATAAACACAAACAAGGTCGTTTAAGTTATTTTAACGGCTTTCATAGACTGTAATCACAATTTACGAAAGCTGTAATCGAGTAAAATGAATTTTTCCCGCCTTCTTTCGTTGATATATCATGTACTGTCTTTTTCCAACACTCGTGCATTATTCACACTATTATTTAAAATACAAGTACATGTACTGGGAACTTTAGCCAACATCTTTAAATTCTGATTTCGTACAAAGCGGTGCCGATTCACTTTTAAAATGCGACTCAAATGATAGTTGAGCTTCAAGGAACAAGTTCAACAAATATGCATTTCATAAAATTTTAAATAAACGTTGGAATTCGACACTTTACAAAAATCCTAAATGATTTACGTCGTCAATTACGAAAGAAAATAAAACGAAGTATAGATCTTCCAGACATCGCGTTATTGCGGTTGCCCCCGGTGTCTGAGTAACCGGAAGTTATCTAAATAAGCAGTTTTCGCTCAGAACCAAGACAAATTAGGTAGGACATGTTAACGACTTAACGTCTCACCTAAAGATGCTCTGCTGCCGATCACAGTGCACGCTCCTTCTTGTATTTTTGGCAATGTACTGGCATGAGGCATACTATTGCTCTTCCTCAAAAGTTTCCCCGCTGGACCACAACTGTTGCTCTCTCCGTGATTGCGAGCGTCTCCGTTCTGTTGCCGCCTGGCCATGCCGATCTCCTCCGAATTTCTTCTTACAGTCGGAGACGAGCAAGGTTGCGCACTGGAGAGCGGCTGGAGCGTGTCCTTAGTTTCGTTCATTTCCAGAAGCATGCTCATGTGGGAGTCCAAAGAGTCGATGGAGAACCTGGGCGGACGAATGCCCAGTCCTACGTTGAAATCCCCGGCGAGGCTGGACTCTTCCTCGTTGTCGATGGATTCGTTGGTCATGCTCAAGTAATCTCTGATGCCAAAATCTTGTCCCGTAACCCGAGTGTCCTGGACATCGAGGGACAGACTTTCACCCAACAGAGCCAGCTTGGCTCGCAGTACTCTGGGAGACATGGTTGCTTTCGCTTTGTGCTCGCTGAAACGTCTTTCATCTGAAAATTAAAACAAACAATTTCATCACAAACATATTGGCCAACTATTCGTGTCCTTCTGGTAATGTGCAATGTCACTAACAGCGATCCTTTCAATTAAAACCAGTTCTAGCGGGCTCTATAATCGTCGGTTTTGTTTCATGTCAGTTTGACTAACCTTGGCCCGGCATGCAAGCATACCCCCTTCATGAGGAGAGCATGCCGCGTCAGCCGAAAATTTAGGACAACATGCAGCTTTTGGCTCGATGGATCAGCACTGTGATTACTTTTGAAATGGATGGCCACGGTTTGTGGGCCAATAGGTTTGATGGAGAATTATTGTCAGTTACCTTGATTTAAAATGACGCCCAACTGCGCTGTGCCTGTTGGTAGACGTAAATAACGTAAATTTGTTAGTCGTGTCTTGAGGGGAGGATGAAATGCAGTATGTACTTATATACAGCACAATGGTATCATTTTTGTGAAGAAGATTTTAAGGAATGGGTTCTCGGCCTCTTCTGGCATTTGTTCTTGTTGTGTTTTTATACCTGTAACTGCAGTGGGACCTCATTAAGAATAACTCGCGTTTTACGAATTTCTGATTAAACGAATTCATTTCCATGTGCATCACGTCCGAGATGGGCCCCCACCCTCCCCCTGTCCACATTGTGTCCGTGACTCAACATATCCCCCACTACCCCCTACATGAGGACGTCTTTTTTGAATGGCTCCTTAATTAGTTTAAGACAAATTCCAAATTTTGATATTACACATTTTCGGTCAAGACGAATGAATTTTCGAGGCTTCCCGAGCATTCGCGCTAAAGAACTTTATAATTAGACAATATGAAATAAGGTCAGTTCTGACGGGGAATTTACCTATAAAAGTTGTAAGACCTAATTCATATAATATACGTGCATGGTATAGGATTTCATCAAAACTCCGACGAAACTTTAGTTGTTGAAGTCATGTTTAATTCTGATAATACGAACTACGGTTTAAACGAACATATTTAGACTTAATTCCCTCGAGATTCGTTTTAACGATCTTCAACTGTATACGTGTATATTAAAATATCGAAACAAAGTTAATTGATTATACCGGTACGTGAATGATTTCAGCGATGATGTTTACTCCGGGATGTGTCGTTATTAATAAGCCGCATTGTTGTCATGTTCGGCACTCGTTTAATACGAATACTGTATATGTTGGAATGTTTGTTTCTCGATTCCTTCGGCACACTCTCTTACCCATCCGTGTATGTGAATCGATTCGTAATTCTTTTAGAAATCCTCAAATATAGCGCCGCTTTCGTTATGATAAAACGTTATAAATCAACTCGTTCGTTTAATAAACTACTAATCAATATTTCTTCCGGTGTCTTCCTTTTCACCATCGCTGGTGCCTGGGGCGTGCATTGTCTTCGAAATTTGCATTTTGATTTCGTACGCATCCTTTGGTCTGTTTAAAACGAGGCGCTATAGCTAACCCTAATTACAAAAATCCTTCTTTTAATGCTAAAATAGACAATGGCGTTGGTTTGTTCAATGTGAAAATACTCTCGATGCGGATGACGTACGAATCGCGGGTGATTTTTGTTTGTTCGTCTTTTTTAATTCCCAATTTTTTCCACCCTAGATTTTTTGATTTCGTCCTAGATGTATTGAGGGGGGGAGGGAATAGGAAAGGCGCTTCGGGATAGAGTTTTCATTAGATTTAGGTTTCTCGCAGGGTTATGGGTATAATAAGAGTAACCTAGTTCTGGGATGACATCGCTGAGAGTTAATCTACGATACTTCCTGCGTCAGCATCCTATAATGCGCGTATATATACCCACCCTCTTCCTGCGATTCCTTCTCGCCAAAATCTGCGCTCGAGCTTCCATTGTCTTCCACTTTATTAGATCTTTGTAATGACGACTGAATTGGAGCGTGGTCCTTTCCACGCCCATTGGCTTCATTCATAGTGTAAGGAAGTTCGCCTTCGAAGGATAACAAACCAGAGTCCGATTCAGCCGTGTTGCTCCTGCGCAATGAAATTACAACAACAACAAAATATAAGTTTAAATTCAAAAGGTAGACGGTGGAACCTCATTAACAATAACTCGCTTTATACGAATTTCTGATAGTACGAACTCGTTTCCAGTTCGCATCTTAAGTCTTAGAGTATGCAGTATATTGGCAAGGAACATGCCAACGGACCAGAACATCAACCTAGCTTAACGTATTAGCCACAAACGAATGTACGAAAACTTCGAAAAATAAATCAAAGAACCGACGAGTGGGGACTCGAGACTAAAAGCAAAACAAAAAAGGTATCGAACGGGAGTCTGCCCCAATGTCCTCGCCTAAATAGGCGGGCAAGAATCCTATGAATGGCGACATGGCCAGCCCGATCAAAGGAATGCGACGGCCAGGGTCGCGGGTCCTTACTAGCAGATGAATTCCGATTTCGGATATTACACATTTTTGGCAAAAGCGAATGCATTTTCGAGTTTTCGAGCATACGTGCTGTGTTACGTTATAACAAAGTTGCAGCACCTTCTCATTCATATACAGTACATGTGGACGTGAAGTACCCTGTAGGATTTCATCCCAATGTCGATTTTACTTTTGAAGTAAAATCATGATTTGCCTGACTTCTGATAATACGAACTACGGTTTAAACGAACATATTTTGACGGCCCTTGAGATTCGTCTTAACGAGGTGCGACTGTATTTGGAATCGGATGCATTATGTATGTTTGTACGTCCAGTCATTCGCTTTAACGACTGTATATATTAAAGAGGTCGCATTATGAAGTGGGCCATAGACCTACTAAAGAAACCCCAGGCTCAGACAATCCATTATGCATGCCACCGTGATCTTGGAAGTAACTATAGCAACCACGCGATACCATCCACTGCGCATCAGCTCCAGAAATTTGGCGTAAATAATAGTTGGAGGCCTGGCTGCGAAAACAACAATCCGAACATGTTGTCCGCTTTTGCTTTTCAAATGCGTAATAACGACATTACATTGCTTGGTCAATTACGTATACGCGTTATGCGTATGTATATGCCCGGATTTATACGGTTATGCATTCTAAATTAAGGGACTGCGTTGCAAATAATTAAGGAACGGTTCGACAAATCCATTGGTCACCAATTACGGTTGACCCTGCAATCGAAACGACTCGACGTTACAATGGACGAGGGAGTTAAGGAAAGCTCACTTGTTTTATTTCTTGAATATAACGAGTGAGGCAATTTTGAATACATTTAAAAGTTATACACGTTATATGTTTCAATCGTTCACCGTTCAGAGTATACATTTTTTTACTGGAAGGCACTGATAAAATATTTGCTTTCAGAGTAGACATGTACTGTGTTAGAGGTCGACCCTGGCGTGCTGCACGCTTTTGCCACCAGGGTCACATTCCTGCTACATTCCTGGGATGAGGT
>JAQGAO010004642.1:0-14795 GCA_034697705.1 Ommatoiulus sabulosus
AAGAAATTGAATTGAATTTTTTCATCAAATCAACTACTAAAGGAACATGCCTCCGCCCGGCCTCTGGCTAATTTTCGCTAATTTAATGAATGAAATGTTACGTGATAAAGGCAATAAAAACATAAAACAATACGGAATAAAAACATTTCAATGTACATTCTTGATAAAAAAGAAGCATAACTCAGGATGACTTATTTCCAGCAAGATTATAGATAATTGAAAGTGATTTTTTGAGATCCTCCAAATCATTTTGAGCTTTTTCCAATTCTTGTTGCTTTATTTTCATTTTAGCTTCGGCTTCTTCTAAATTTACTTCATGCTGGTGGCAACGAGAGTCCAAGGCAGCAACCTATAATTACACAAAAAACAAAATTTATGGATATATTCATATATCGAAAAAATGGGAAGAATTACAAGCCAGTTTTAGAAAACTATTGGCATCTGGATATCACGATATTATTTAAGAGGATACATGAAAGATTAATAATAAATAAATAAAAATGGAGATAATATTGACGCTTACCTCCCGCAGCAGGGAAGCGTTATCTTCTTCCATCGTGTTTATTTTCTTTTTGAGCATGGAGTTTTCTTCAATTTTGCTGTTGATGGATTTTTCCGCTTCCTTCACACGTGCTTCTACATTTTTAAATTCCTTATGATAATCTGACATGCAGCAAAGATAACATAAAAATTAATAAAATGCCGATTGAATTCAAGACACGTGAATAATTTCAGTTTACCGTTGAGTTTCAAATCTTTATCTTTCAACTTCTTAACGAGTATTTTTGCCTCGCTTTCCAATTGCATGATTTTGTCAGTCATACTAAAGACAGCATACATAACTAATTAACAACTGGGGAAGTAAATATTAATATACAGACAAACGTGCAACTATTGTCTCACTCTTCTTCCGAATGTTTATAGTTGTTATTTTGCTCTTGGAGCACATCGATGAATTTTATTGCAGATTTGTGTTCTTCTTTTACTCGCGCCATTCTTTCCGAAGATGCTTTCAGGCTGTGAAAATATGATAAAATCATTGCTACTTTCATAACAATATTAATAATATAAGCAAAAATATGCAATTGTGAAGTAATTCTGATTGCCATTGACAGGTTATGCTCTTTTAAATGAAGAGCATTCCATTGTTTAGATACGATTTCTTAGAATTAAAATTAGTCTTGACTTATTGAAAAAAAGCTGCATAATTAACATACCTTGCTTGCAACGAAGCATTTACATCTTTCATATCATCCATTTGCTTGTCCAATATGGAAGCATCCTGAATGGCAGTCTGCAGCTGATTCTGAACAGTCTGCTGGCTTAACAATGCCTTTGTTGCTTCTGCTTTGGCTGCTTCGCTTCGACGCTCTGCTTCTTGCAGTAGGCTTCGTAATTGCAGTTCCTGAAAAGCACAAAAAATTAGTCCAAAACACTGGAAATAGAACTGCATAGCTGGCAGGATTTCATCCTTTTATCCATATTATTTAATGAAAGGAGTTGACATGGCCAAGATAGTTCACTAGTGATAACAAAGATAATTATGACAATCAAAGGCAAGCGTTACCTCCGCATCTCTCTGTGCCCAACGGCAACGGTACTGGGCCAAAAGCTGATCAGACTGTTGCAAAGACGTCGCTTTGGCATCCAACAAGCCTTGGAGGTGTCTTTCTTTAACCTATATTCGGAAACAACCATTTGTATCAAAATTCGCTGGCGATAAGCACCACGATAAAAATAATGGCTTAAACTGATGAAAATACCTCAAGGGATGATATCTTATGCTCATACATCGCCATTACCTGAGATGGCATAAGGTCCTGAATCTGCTCAGGAGAAACGTATGATATTACATGATTTACATTATCAACAAACGCAACGTGCAGACAATCAATTTTGCATTTACCACCAAACCGTTCTCCATCTTTTCAATAAGATTTCTCACGGACGAATTAAAGTTTCCATTTTCCCCGTTTACCGGTGGTCGGGTATATGATGGCTGGGGACATACATTCGTCACAGGTGGTACAATAACTTGGGGATTTGTTTTGAACGAGTTCTGCATGCCAGAAAGTTGCCTATTGTTCCACCTCTTGATACATTCCACGAACCTGAAATTTGAAATGATAGTGAACGAATGATGACATTACTTAATATTTCTGTCACTTTCGAGGACATTTTCGTCAAAACAAACCTGAATATTGGGAAATTAGTAAGCTTATAGCCGAGGTGAAGCACATCTAGAACCATTGTGATGGTCTTGTCGTTATTTGAGCCAAAAGCAAGAGCAAAAACACTCATTAGTCTTGAATCCTGCAAAAAACAAAGGAGAAAGGTCAGCAATCGTTGTATATAACTTAAAGTAAACCTTAATTAAAAAAGGAATATTCAGCTCCTAATAAAATTTAGATAAAAGGGTAATGCGTGAAAAAGTGTATTGTCATTATGTGAGAAAAAATGAACCATATGCAGTTTGTCATATGCTGTTATCACGTAACTTTTCATTCATTCCAAAGGTTAAAAGTCAATGAAAAGATCACGTGATACCAGCTCTTATGGATCCGTACATGAGGTCCAGTGGATGAATCAAATTCTACCAATTAAAATGGTTCACGTTTCAAAACAAAAAAAACAACATGTGTTTAATAAAATATACATAAAGCAATGTATTTTATATTTAGTTTTTAATATAATTGCTGAAACTCAAATATGTACCTGCAAATACTGATACAGTTTATCTTCCATGTTGTCTACTGACCCTTTATTAGTCATCATCAGTATCAACACGTACAAAATAACTTGAACACTAGTCTCGCTGAAAGAAAAACGTAATGTAATTGTAATGTATAGGCAAAACATATGATACTGACATTGTCTAATGATTAAAATTACCTCATTATTTCACATAAATTGCTGGTATCTGCAGTGTTCTGATTTTCCAAAATAGTTTCCATCAATTTCAAGCAGATTTCTAATGAGAGATGTGCAGCAACCTTATTAGCATAATTCTTATGAGAACACAGGCGTGACAATATGGTTAAAGAACGTTTACAGTTGAAAATATTGAGTTAGTGGCACAAAGATTGTTCCAGAAAAAGCGAATTTTACTAAAATGATAAATATATAAAGGATATTTTCCAAAATAGTTAAACTGGCGACAGTCTTTTTGCAAGCTGTTTCAAAGTTGCAACCAGGGACTTGGAATACCGATGAAAGATCTTCCATAATTAAGGGCAAGAGAGTGTCTATTTGCTGTCCAAAATCTTGCCCCTGACTGGCAAACGAACTAAAATCCTAAGAAATAAATTTTAAAATCATCTTTAAAGTTGACAAAGAACACAAATAAATTATTGAATATTCGTAACACAAAAGGTATCAAACCTTTATCAGGAGCAAAAATTTAGCAGCCCAAATTGGTGTATCCCAAAGCGTATCAAGCTTCTGACAGTACCAGTGGGCGGCCACCAAGAATGGTTCCAGTTCTGCAGATGAATTTTGGTATTGTTTTAGGATTAACGGGATGATGACACGACGCAGATTATTCTCAGAAACGAGAGTAAGGATGAGTTCATAAATCTGAAATAAACGACCGAAAATTTAATTTTGATTCACATGATGGAATACAGAACTATTTATTCACAAACCTGTCTATTTTTCGTAGACGTTTAACTCACCTTGGAGATGGTCTTTGGATGACTGGTAGTAAGAGGAATTGCAAAAACTTTTATGATACAGGCATTAAAGTACTTGTATCTGAAATCATACACGTAATTTATTTTTAGTACAGGGTTTTTTGTCTTGCATTTAAAAGTAAGCAAACTAAAAGCTGCAGCATTGAGATTTACATTCATGGGTAATTAAAAAAACACTAAAATAATGTAAGATGTTCAGAATATGCAGACTAAATGCAAAACAAAGGCATACATACTGTAAAAGACTCTTCTGGTTTGTTTTATTTTGCAACATATCCACCATGAGGTCAACTGCAAAGCACTGAATATCTGGTTCTTTTTGGATTAAATTGAAAATCAATTCAAATGTCTTATGCAGGTTAGCCGACTGAAAGAGCTAAATTTAATGAAAAATAGTTTGACATTTGAAATAATAATAAAAAAAAAAATGCCGAAAAGTTCCCAGAAATTGCAACAAGTGTTTCTTACCTTTATTCCGGTATCATCGTTAACTCCAACACTTGCAAATGTTGACAGAGCTGCTATTGTCAACATACAATCTCCTTGTTCGTTGGAAGTAATCAGGTCCAAGACGCATCGATAAAACTGCCTCTTATTTTCCTTAAAATATAGTTTAAGAACCCAAAATTAACCGAATATGACACATCTTTCCAATTTCTACAACAACAGTTGTGCGAAAGGATCAGGAAATCAGGCAAACATACCATATTTTGGATCCACTTTTGAATAACTGGATTTTTTCGACATAAATTAGCTAAAACTATTAAACATGGCAGCCGAAGCTTGTGAGGAGGACTTGATTGGCTAACAAAGAAATATTCAAAAATAAAACATGTTAGTTTTTTCCCCCCAATATTCCTACTGAAATTACAAAAACGTACTACATATACAGTATCTTGATACTAAATTCATACATAACGTTAAGTAGAAATGGCAAAAGGTCGTCCAAGTAGCCTTCTTGATAACTGATTTTGATTTCATAGGTTGATAATTTCATAGCTTCCAAGCACTATTATAAATCATAATTAATGGGTTTAAGAAATATAAACACTTAAAGTCAATTCTTATGGTAAGGTGACAAAATAGGATTACCTGCACAATGAGTGGGTCTTCGTCATTGTCGCGGTGGATGAATAGAAAAGAGGCCAAACTTGTAGTCAAATTAAATGTCGTTTTTAATTCCTTACTTAAAGAATGGCTTTGCACTATCAAACGAAAGCAAAAACTATGTCACTACATCTACAAAGGCAAGTACCAACAGTAAAAAAATAAAAGAAAACTTACATAAAATTTGAAATAAAGTTAGGATTTTCTGTGCTATGCAGCATCTAACTTCCGGTTCATTGAGAATGGTAATAAGACAAGATATGCATTCTCTCATCTGGAGACTGATACTAGCAATCTTGCACACATTATTGCCAGATGTTAATCCAATGAGTATCTAAATAAATATAATTATTTGATAAAATAGAAATGTTTTGCAGCTGTAAATTTATTAGCATGCCATTTTTATATCAAATGACCACCAAAAAAAGTTGGAAAAAATAAACACATTGAGCATTCTATCTCTTGAAAAGTTATGTCCAAGAATAGTTTCATTGACAGTTCATATATTTGGTGTTAAGCAAATGTTGCAAAATTTTACTTACTTCCAGTTGCTTTTGCAAGTGTGAGGTCGTGGCTGCATCAGCCTGATGGTGAATGTATTGCTCAGCAGCACTGATGAAATGTTTTAAGGCACTATCCATTTCTCCAGATATTAGCTTAAAAAATAAAACTCGTTATTGCTCTCAATATAATTGTAGTATTTTTAAATCACTTTTCTAGCCAGCAAGAGGCAAAGTTCAGCAAACGCATGTAAATACAGTGAGAAACAATTTTAATGGGTTTGTATATATGGGCCTGCTTCTGCCATTTCTTTGCATATCCAGCTTAGGTATTACTGGTTAAGCTATGGAAAAAGCATGATGTGTTATCACAGCATGCCAAAAACCATAATAATGACAATTATATGACTACATAACTTGTTTTTATAGAACAATCAACAAATTCGCACAGTTGTGAATGGATACTTTATAGCTAATCAGATCCATAATCGCCAAGCTGAGATTAAACACATGTAACGTAGCGTTATGGCGACCAGCAGCTTTACCTTTCGAAAAAAATTCGCCTGTGCATTCCGTCAACATGCAGTGCTCTACATAAATGAATGTGCAACGATGTAAATGATTTCAGAAATTGGCAAAATAAAAACTTTTTTACAAATATTTGTATATAATATTTTATTTGAACATACAACTTGATTTTGAACATACTGTAGGCCTACATGCTAATTGATGGGACACTTTATAAAATTTTAAATATTTTGTAGGTTTAAAGTGTGTTTTAATGGGTAATTTTTGGTAATTTTATGTTTAATTACACCCCTGTTGGATATAATCTTTTATTTTTAAACCAAACCATGCCTTTTCATGCATGGTAGGAAAGTTTATTATTATTATTATAATAATTAAATCATCAAAATTTTGGTACATTTCATATAAAATATTTCAGATTTTGTGAACGTGTCCCATCCGTTACGTTGCACTATAAATACGACTTTCAGTTTTCCATTACTTTTGCAAACAATATAAATAGTTTAGTTAATTCTCATTGTAAGTTCATATAAAATTTTATTATCATTTAGCGATTTACAAATCAGTTTTATTCGGACAAACACGTTATAACAATAAGCACACACGTGTGTCGAGTCATCAGGGGAGGATAATGTTGTTAATGTTTGTTGATTTATAAAAACACATTTTTCCTACCCACCGTCCTTCCATCTACAAGTTGGGTTGAAGAAAATCTGCTTGTCCCGATTCCCGATATATTTAATGTGGTGTCCCATCATTTATGGTGAACACCGTACATATATATATAGGCTACCACAAAATGGCAACTGGAAGTAATCCGACAGATATCGAACCAAACATGTTAACAAAACGGGTTTAGGCAAACTTAACGTTGGAATTTCTCGCCGTTCCGTTTATTTACAAAAACGTCACTACACGAATCCATGGCAGGAAATTGTACTGCTTTCTAGGGGTGTCCATGCCTACCTGTCACTACACTGTTCTTTTGACAAGGGAACTGCGGAGAGTGTAATAAGCCTAATGGGTATTCCGACGTTATAAGTATTAAATTTAATGTTTCCCCAAACGTTTTTTTAAAACATGATAAACGCAAAATCTCCCGCTTCATCATGTGATCATTTTTGATTCAACACAAATCAATCGTGGGATTATTTGGTTGTCTGTCGGATCCCCCATCGAGCCCCCAAAACCCAAACTCACGCGGCTATCTATAGCCACCCAGCGATGATGGTCAGTCGCAATAATTATGCCCAGATTTCTCGCATTACATCTTTATCAAAAAAAAATTATCTCTTCATAAATAAAAGCATACCTTATTTAGATAGAATCCAAACTCCCAAGACACGCTCAAGCTCGTTTTGAAATAAATCCGTTGGGCTTTAAAAATGTTAAATCCGCCGCCAGCCGTCGGCTAACTCGCCGTTCGCAGATGATCGTCTGCACTCTTCTGCTAGCAGCTGTTCGACGTGACCTCAAGTTCACATATGCAAAAGTCAAAGTCTGTTTTTGTTTTTTTGCTCGTTATACGTTTTCGTTCCAGTGATATTTATTAATAATTCAATCCTGCGCTGCCAGTTTCTGCTTAATAAACTTCGGGATGCAAGAGTTACACGGTTGACGCGCGTGGCAGAATACAAATGGTTCTCTAATTGCATTCTAAATTTGCTGTGCCTATTAGGATAAATAATTATACAGGCAGCGAGTAAAGTATCCTGAAATGTAAGTTTTACATAAATATTTCTTCTTGTTAAAGCTAGGTTTCACAAGTTTGAAAAAAACAAAGATCAAGGCGAAGGGAAGTGCTAAGGTCAAATGATAGGAAAATGTGATATATTGGGGGATTATTAATGCACGTATGCTAGCTGCTATATATATCTATCCTGAGGAAAAACGTTATATCCATGGGTCTTCGTTTCTTAAAAACAATTTTATTTTCTTGTTCAATTCAGCAATAAATCGTAATCGCAAAAGTGCAGTTGTCGACCGAAATATAGTTTTATCTCGACCTATTTTCGAATTTACAGACATTGGGAGGTTTGTGTGTGTTCATTTGATCAACGACTGAAACTATGAGCAAAACGGCAGTAAAACCCCGGTCACCATTCCATGAAGGATTTGCTTGGATTAACTCGGTGCCAACTCATGTAATAACCTATGGATGCTGGGTGAAAGGAGATTCTTCATTGCTAAAAGAGTGCAAAATGATTGTGCTCGTTTTTCCAGGTATGAAAATTTCCATTTTCTTATAAATTGGTTTACAAAGAGTGCGAGCCTAGTATACGCTTGAGCACTGTGCCAGGTATTAAACATGATAAATTCGGGGGAAAAAATTGCCATGTACGTCAGTTGATGACTTGACAGAAATCAGATGATGCTGTTTTACTGGCATGTTCTGAATCGTGTAATTTCCAAAAATGAAGAAATGCATAAACATGCAATATAAAATGGCTAATTCATTGTTAAAACTTGAATAGTGTATCTGTAAAGCATTTTTTGTGGTTTTTAGGCAACCCAGGAATGATAGAATTTTACAAAGACTTCATGGAAACAATTTACAATTCGCTACAACAACAAGTGCCTGTTTGGGGTATATCCCATGCTGGCCATGTCAAGATGCCAACAGAAGTTAAATGTCCTCCACTTAATGGTAAGCATATAGTTTTGTAAAAAAAATATATATTTTTTTTTAGGAATGATCACAGATTTGTAACTCAATTGACCATCTTGTTTAAGGTAACGAGGATCTCTATGATCTTAGTGGGCAAGTGAATCACAAGATATCATTCATTGAAAAGTACGTTCCGAGTGATAAATCGGTGGTGATTGTTGGCCATTCCATTGGCTGCCATGTGGCCCTAGAAGTAATGAGCAGCTTCGTGGGATCTCAAGTGCTCAAATCTATTCTTCTCTTTCCAACGATTGAACAATTGGCCCTCAGTCCTCAGGGGCAGATGGCCAAGCCATTGTTGAACTATTTTCAGTTCTTGGCCATGTTTTGCCTTCATGTCCTCGCTTATTTATCAGAACGCATCCAGTTCAAAATCATTGAATGGTATTTCCAAGGCAAAAAAGTTGCCAATTGTGCCCTGCGTGCCAGCATGAACATTTTTGATCCCAGTTGCGCTAAGAAGTGGATGCTGATGGCCCGAGATGAAATGTACCAAGTTAAGGATGCTGACGTAACTAATATTGCTCGCCATCTGGATGATCTCATTTTTTACTACGGAGAAAATGACCACTGGTGCCCCAAGAGCTATTACGAAACAATGAAGCAAAGGTTCCCATCCGGGAACATTATCTTGTGTGACAAAGGCTATGATCATGCTTTCGTTCTGGAATCTAGCAAGGAACTCGGTGTGCTGGTTGCAGGTTGGCTTCAGGCAATATTGCTGGAATATTGGCACGGAGATTCAGACGATGAGGCGGAACAGTGAACAATCTACAAAGAAAGTGAAATGTCAAGCATGTGCTTCAGTGTTGTTTTTCTAAATTAGTGCTTGATTATCCTAACTGGCAAGTCATGCGATTGTGCAAGTTTTTTTTTTTTTGTTTTTTTTCGCAATTCATGATGTAAGTTAAAACATGCATTCAACCATAAGAAAAAACAGCAAGGATGAAATTAACGTTGACAACACTTGGGCGATATTTCAAGGAAAAAAATGTCCGCTTTTCTCATGCACTCATAATTGCACGTTAATAGTTTTTCTTATTTTCTGCACGTCATAGACTTGACAAACAGCCATATAAACCAACAAAAAGATGTTACGTAAAGCAGAAGGATTATCCCTGAAATATTACTTCAGCAATAAGTAAATATTTTAACGGTTTCTTGCAAGCACCAAGCAGAATAACTTGTTCTTGCAGTATTAGAATTTTGTATAAAGATGAACTATCACATCAATGGGCCTACCCTTTGATTTCTGCCTTATCGCTCTATGGAATATTTTTTTTTTCAAGTTTCGCTGGTCTGCAGGTATGAAAAAGTTGGGAAACATGAGTAGAAATTAAATGCAACACTCACAGATCACTTTTGCATACCATTGTATTGTATGGTATTATTGAGAACTTGTTTTTAAGATTGTAAATGCACCATAGGGTATTCAAGTAACCAGCATCGGTATCAATAGGGCAACTCATAAATTTCACAGATGGTGCTCCAGTTCATATAATTATAATTGCACAGTAGACTCGGTCAACTGCGAAGTTTACGTTTTGTTTTTAACGTTGGGTCGCTTAATTATCAATAAGTTAATGAATTTATATTTTTATGCATATTATATACCTGTAATCCTTGTTAATTTTTTATAATTATTACTTGTTGTTCAAAATGCATTAAATGAGCATTTTTAACATATGCAAGAGGGTGTCATCGCACTGATAAAGTAGCCTACTAACCACGATTATATGGATTTCGCACGCTGACTACAGATGTAAATCATTAGTTCAAAGATCAATTACAAACTTGGTACATTCGTTATATGTGGAAATTAAATTAGTCACATTTTGGATTTGTTTCCAAAAAACGATTGATGTACTATAAAAAATACACTAGTCTACTAATTTGCATATCGGCTTAAATTTTTAAAAATGAAACATGCTCACTAATCACTCAGTAATAAAAAAAGAGTACTGGTCAAAGGCAAACGCCCTGTTCTATGCTTTATTATACATGTATGCGTCTTAGTCATGCTTCCTTTGCGCACGTCAAAGAAACTGGTGTATTCCATCTTTGCACTTAAGACTTTGCTTTGGCACACTGAAATTTTCACTAATGCTGATGACGGCCTCCTATATCACCAATGCCTGCAGTTATTCTGTTGCATACGTCAAGATGGAGAAAGTACAATTTGTTCACAGTTCAACATCAGCGGTTAGAGATGGCCAGTATGGTAGACGGCATATCGAATTCCAACAGTACATATTGTATCAAATTTTGTCTTGCCATTAACTTAATTAGGTTTAAAAATAATGCACCCATTGCATCGAACGTCCAACTTCAAAACTCCATGGGCATTTTAAGATATTCGCCGAATGAGATATGGAGGTGGCAGACAATCTTGTATATAAGCTGTAAAACCAGGACATTGAATTTTCTTGCCTATAAGAATTTAGCTCTAATAAAATTTGCACAGTTTAGAGCTACTGTATTTATCCTGCTAACTAAACATCTAATATTGTGGAATATGTGTACCAAACCTCAAACTTTGTAAATTTCTGGGCATTTGCAATTGTACTGACAACTATTCTTAACAACCATAACTCATCTGATATACAGTAAAATACATGTAATAAAACTGTGTTGCCTTTTGAGACTATTTTAAGTAGTTCAGTTAAATTTCCTGCAAATAGTCCAACATTTTTCAATGTATTCATAAGGAATATATAATTACTAGAATCTCTGGCTGACATTTTTTCGGATGACTTCATATGTGATAAAGGTGCACCAATATAAATACGAAGTCATTGGTGTCACATATTCTTTACAGCCTAGCTTCTACGAGAATATTGCGAGCAATACCAAAGTATCCATTTCTGCCCAAAACAAGCAAGAATCATTTTTTAAAAAAAAAAAATCACTTTTATAAGTATTTTCGAAATGATTAAATCTTGAAAATTAATCAATCATCAGACAATATTGATTATCAAACTTATTTTTGCGTTTTTGGTTTGACTTTTACGAGCTTGTACTTCATAAATAATTAAACATACATGTTTTAATTTCAAGTGAGGATAAAATTGCCTGCAATCAGTATTCTTGATTTCATTCCAACGTGATAATTATATCAACAGGTAATGCATATGGCCTTTTATCATTAGGTCTCATATGAAAGAAACTGTTAATTCAGTTTCATAATTCAGTATGAAACAAACATTATTTTGCACTAATTGAAAATTAATTACCCGGTTAATTATATTTAAGTACTTCAGCCAACTTAAATGTATATACGCTAAGTAAAAGACTGTGGTAAATGAGTTTGTAATAAGAGCATTAACAAAGTTTGTAGTAAATTATTGCAGCTAAAAAGCTGTATTAAAAAACCCATTTATTGTAAATCACCCATGATATACATGTATATAATTTTGCAAAGCTTGAACTTTTCTGCTAGGATACGAAGATTTTTTTTATAATGTGATGTGATTTTATAGGTGATATGACAAGCTATCGCTCCTGAGGCGGTTTGCGTGCACACGTATTTTGACCTGGCATTTAATTGTTTCACCAAAATGTATATTGCTGATGCAGCATTTTAACTATTGACAGATTGATTCATGAAAGGATGCACAGTAATCAACCACCCTTTCGGATTTTCCCAGGATAATTAAACCTTGAATTTTATGCACTGCATCATTGGCTAGATCTTGTGTTGACGACTAGACAACAATTCCCACCTTTATTACACCTTCTTATGAGTTTGCTTTCAAGCACTGTGATATTTTCATTTCTTTGGGTTACTTTTTACAGGGTCCCCCCATAAATTTCACTTTCAACTTCCTTGACTTTTCCAGGTTTTAAAAAAATTTCCTTGACCAATGACAATGTCAAAAACTGGCATACATGTATTTTGAAAAATCGACGAAGGAAAATATTTTTCAAAATATACTAATGACAATTTTTAAAATTAACATAGAAAATTTTTAAAAATGTGCATGAAATTTTTTTTGAAAATTTGATTTTTCGTAAAACGTAGAAAGTTTTGAAAATTTGTACTCGGAAAACGTGGAAAATTTGCAATTTTGTCTTCGGAAATTGTGGGAAATATTACAAATTTGTACTCTGAAAACGTGGAAAATTTGGCAAATTTGTATTCGAAAAACGTGGAAAATTTTTCAAATTTCTACTCGGAAAATGGGCTCTTAGCTAACCATGTAAAAGCATTAATTTTGGATCACGATAACATGACTACGTTGAATTTTCCTGACTTTTTCAAAATAAGTCATTCTTCCCTGACTTCTTCAGACATTTTCAAGTTCTTGACTTTTCCAGGTTTTCCAGGTCTGGGGTACTCTGTTTTAGTAAAGTTTAAACTTTAAACAAAAACTAAATGTGCGGGGAAATGTAATGAAAATGTAACGCATAAAAAGTTATTTCCATTTGTTTCTCTGTCACAGTTCTTTAATTTATAAATTGATCCAAGTCGTCGTTGAAATTTATTTATTTAAAAACTTATTGAGTTAGAAATAAACTACCGACTGCGACAGTACAGCTGTCAAGTTGATCGTTTTAGCACGATCATTTAACAATCAAAAATTTGGGAGTGCATAATTTTCTTATAAGTTCAAGAAAAAAAACTTGCATGAAAGTTTCCATGATTCATACGAACATAAACGGATTTGCACATTTGTTTACATTTTATCTACATGCATATCTGTCTTCATCAAACACAATCTGACGCAGGTACATCTATGATCAGAAATTGAAATTCCAAAAATTATGCCAATTTTATTTCTTATTTACTAGTTTTTTTAGTGTTTTCTTTTGTCAAAAACCAAAAAACAAAACCTGCTTGTTAGCTTTATACGGAGTTTAGTTTTTTTGCAAGCGTGTACCAATTTTATTTTCAAAGGTGGATGTCCGAGTATGCAGGAATTGGAACAACATTTTCATCTGTGCAGTACCCTGCATAATTGCAATTAATGTCGCAATTCTTCAGAAATTATTCGGGGATTGCTAATTTATAAACATCATGCATGACTATAATGGGACTTGGACTAATGCCAAATTAATATTTGATATTCTTCCAAAGTAAACGATGTAAAGTTGGTCAGAATTAAGAAATGAAAGTTTGAAACTATTGGCCCAGTCCATCCTCCCCGCCCTCTGGAGACTTCAGAAGTATCAGAACTTTGGTGCACGACAGTACAAGATGGCGGGCAGCTGTGAATGACTTTCGAATGATTATTTCATAATCGTTTTATCACCGTGATTTTCTGCTCGGAGGCAGACGGGAGCTTCGTGTGGTATTCTATTTCATGCTTCTAAATGGACGACACAGCGGGTCGTGAAGACTTTCAACTTTTTGGATAAACCAGCACGTAATTTGGGACTTTGGTAATCTCGAACAATGTGTCTGAAATGTGGAGATCGATCTTGTACATTCCGTTGGAGGACTTGGTTGGCACCCTTTGTCATGATATTTTATGGGATTGTGCTGATTATCGTACTGCCTTTCCTAATAATTCGCCTGCAAAAATCAGGAGCTCGCCCTCATGACAAAGCCTGGTTCATTGGCGGGATATTCGTCCTGCTAACTCTGCCACTGTCCTTCTGGGGAATAGTCCAGCACCTAGTGCACTATTCAAAGCCACACGTGCAGAAGCATGTCATCAGGTAAGCCATGGCACTGATCTAAATTGCATTTTCTCACAGGTACATGTACGTTATTGGCCAAGCAATGCTAAATTAATAATACAGGAATATTGACAGGTATGCATGCATGTATGCCAAAAGCTTGACCCTGCAAATGACATGAGCATGTCACAATCTGTAGTTGTTTACTACTCATATCAGAGTTTGATATATTATGACACGATAACGAAGTCGTGCAGTTTCCATTGCAAAAAATAGCGGGATAGACGATGAAAATATCATAATGAAACTTAATGAACTGCGTGTTCAAGAAGTGCGAAGTTAATTTGGAAAGGTTGCTACCAACATTTGTTTGACAAGGCTTGGAAAGATGCACAAATGCAAATCAGCATAACTTTTGGAATGCATTTTTTTTAATAATGTACCAAATTCTTATAATTAATTGTCATTGATTATTGGTAATTTTTTGAATTTTCCTAAA
The DNA here is from genome assembly GCA_034697705.1 of Ommatoiulus sabulosus. Lineage (NCBI taxonomy): Eukaryota > Metazoa > Arthropoda > Diplopoda > Julida > Julidae > Ommatoiulus > Ommatoiulus sabulosus. The sequence continues at coordinate 14,617 of JAQGAO010004642.1, forward strand.
ACTTTATTCTGGCCTGTCAAAATTAAACCTCTATGTGGGTCAAGCTTTACCATGAAACCCCTGAAGATGCATGGTTGGGAAACAATGCAAATGTGAGGTAATGCAGGGTGGCCACACAATTTTCATTTTCAATTTCCCTGACTTTTCCCTGACTAAAATCCAAAATTCCCTGACCAAAA
>JAQGAO010004643.1:0-14795 GCA_034697705.1 Ommatoiulus sabulosus
ATTAAACAACTTCATTAGCACCAACAACTCGATTGATGTTTTGATTAATATTTTTTTTTATTTCAAATTAATTTTATTTTGATTCCCAATATACATGTCGCACTTATAAGTGCGAAGTGCTTCACTTGAAAGTGAAGCTCTTGGATTGGCCAACATAAACCATATATTGCAGGATGTGTGAAAACAGACAACTGACGAGTGAGGACAACAAATTCGAAAAAAATGGCAGTTTTTCCCCAAATTTGTTAAAATTAGATCAATTGGCTTTTCTCGTGGCCAAGCTGGTCTTCATTACATCGGATTCTTATCTTTGCTCTAGCTCAATTAAATCTTGATTGTCGATAGGTTAAATTTTGCGGTTTGGTGGTATAATTAATTCACAACCTACCGCAAGTGGATTCCAAAGTAGTGGGATGTCAAAATAAAATTCCAGAGAAAGTTGAGGGTTTGGACCATGCTAGTCGATGAGAAAGCTATTAAATGATGTAGATTAAGACCGTCATAAAGCTTGTGTCTACAACTGCAAAATTGTGAAAGCAACTTCTGAAATAAAATTTCTTTGATATACATATTTTCCACATTGCTTTGCATAAATTACTTTCGGGAACTCTGAGATTTTTTAAACCTCAGTAACTGAGAAAGATGTGAACAATTCTGTAATTTTTAAAAGTGCAGAAAATTTTTTTTCGAATACTTTACATTATCTCTCAACTTGTATGCAGTTGCAGAATATTCTTTACGACCATCTTTAATTCCCTGAGCTCGTAATTTTATTTTTAAAAAAAGGTAAGGGGACCTCCCAGCATGCGTGATGCGCGCGGCTGTTTTGAGCGCATTTTGAGTCATCCTTAAAAGTCGGTGAACCCTGATGTTATCTATAAATTGCAAGTGGAATTTGCATGCGAAACGACATTCGGAACAAAAGTTTCACCAGACTTTGGCTTAGGACCAATCAAATTTATGGCGCCGCAGTGAAAGCTATTCCTAGAACTTTTAAAGGTCGTCCACTTAAAAAAGGAACATTTCGCACTAGGCCATTAAATCCCAACAACTTTTCCATGAACCCAATTTGGGATTATTCTTTCGGGCAGTTCACCTGGAACTTTCGCTTACTGTAGCCTCTTCGCTGCTGAACCATAATACCCGTTTCTAGGACAGTCCTAACTTGTCTATTATGGTTTATACTCACTTCTAAGTAAAACCTCACAATTAGCGAATGAATTGAAGAGTGGAAAATCCTTAGAAGGCTTACAACATTCTCATTGTATTCGAATGGGGGGAAAACTTGGCTGCATGCTCTCGGGCAATCGACATGCTTGTGTGAGCTTTGTTTTATTTGACAGCTGATACCGTAATTCATGCTCCAAATATGACGGAGACAGATCAGGTGATTAAAGCGCGTGACGTCAGCGTTGCGTTTCGTTCCTCATCCGCATGGGGCTGTTGCGTCGTTTGGCGCGCTTGCAGCTGGGATCTCCAGATGTCCCTCTGGCGCTTTTTAATTGCTCCCTCGATATGCAAGAGGTGGTACAGTTTGTACCTGTGAATACTGGATTTTCCCCCCAGCCTTTACCGGATTTGGATGGTTTCGGTGTTCTTTTTCGAGCGTTGAAGCATTTTGGGCAGTGGCCTTCGAACATCAGTGCTTTCCGACAACGTGTCACTGTTACCAAGGATGTTATGAATTCCGTGCGGTTGTTTGGGAACTAAATTCTAGCTGCGGTGCTTTGGCTGCTCCTGTGCCACGGATATTTTTCCATAAACCAGTCGCGAGGGTGAGTGATCGATTCCGTGGCTTTTATTCCTGATTTGCATATTTATGCGTTGGGTCACTTTACCCAAAGGTCAATTGCCTAAACGCGGAGATTAATGGTGAACTTCCAGCTTTGAATATATTAAAACTGGACGAGCGACCAAGCTTTTATGAAGTAGAATTTGGATTTGAATAAATTAACGGTAGTTTTTTAAAATTGGATGAATGGCCCCAATGCAGTATCGTAGCTGCTATTGATTTTTCCATCGTAGTAATTAAAATGAGCGGATCCATTTTGAAGCATCGTCCCGAAAAGCTCGAGACTCATTTTGACAGAATCGTTTTTTGAAGAATAAGCCATGTGCGCGCGTGGCTTTTCTGAAATAACATCGGAGACCTTGGCCCATTCACTCGCTGCTGATGTTCGGCAGATTCGATCTGTACACGTGGGTCCTGTCATTCTAGGTTTATTATAAATTGCATTTACTGTCTAACTGTATATTGTATGGGAATAAGGTGTGAGAGACATATCGAATGCATGCATGTTGGATGCGCCATGTATAGCCTATACTCTGCAGCAGTTTGTCCTTGATGGATCACAAAAGGAAAATCCCTATGTGTATTGCCAGCGTGACTCATCCGCGACATACATTATAGCTTTTGTGGATCCACAAGTTTACTTTGCAGAAGTATAATGAGCTAAAGTTGCGTGCGTAACTGTACAAACAATAAAACATCAACGCCCGTGGCATGGAAAGTGGGCGAAAGTATGGCAAAACATGCTAGTAAGTTTGCTTCAGTGGCTTGGAAGTGTTAGTTTCTGAAAACTAATTTGTCACACTAATATCCCACACTGAGGTTTTGTAGCAAATGAACGCATGCAGATCCTCCGTTGTTAATTTGGTCAAGTTAATAACTTATATGATATGCATGGAGGCTGGTTGTTGACACCAGAACACGTCCAGCCTTCCTCGCAATCGTGAAGTTGGCATAATTGTTGGGTTGTCCACCTTAGCCTTGCGAGTACATTATAAAATTGTAAATAAGGTGTCAGTGACATATATATCTGACAAGTTTGAAGTTAAGGATCGCAGTTACACGTTTTTCACGCATTGTTGTTACTGTACGCCTGTACACTTAGCATTTCCTTATCATATGCAGTCGGTGACTCCTTCTTTTGACCGAATGACAGGTATGGAACCAGAACTGCTGTTTGTTCTGAAAAACTGTTACCAGCCAATTGTCAATTTAATAACGATACGCATATCCTGTATAAAATGTGTTAATAACAGTATAAGAAATAGTATTTTATTAACTAAAACCTGACTAAAAACTTCTTTAATAATGGGTTAGCTATATGTGTTTGTTTGTTTCAGACATTTTCACTTAACTAGCAATCAAATCTGTAGGATGGACAGTTTTGCTTTTGAATGTTATATGTTCATATAAGGTCTCAACTAGAATTTGCCTCGTGCTTTGGAGAAAAACTTACTGACGCGCATGATAAATATAATTATTATTGCGTTGAATAAAAATTGTGCCCATGCGCCTGGTGTCCAATCACGCTATTGTGAGTGCAGTTAATGTCAACACTCCAGTTTCCTCCCCTACCATCACGTTTGCCAATATTCACTGTAATCTCTTCTGCATAGAAAGAAACAAACAGTGGAAAAAATAGCCATGACGTAGACGACTGACGCACTTTCCTGCTCATATCTGCATATTTGACGTTCATAAACTTACTGCACATGGTATTCGTGAAGTATACTTGAGCAGCTTGCCAAACGGCTGTAAGCTCGTAAGTAAAGGTTTCCAACTTCAGCTTTTTTATATATGTACATCAGATGTAGTTTTCTTAAATTTTCTTGATGGATTGCTTGTTGTCTGCAAATTGCCATAAATTCGGGTGCACTGGGTTGGAATCCCATGTTGGACTTGCCATGATTTTTTTATAAACATTATTTTCCGAATTTTTTTCTTAACAAATGCCGGGATGAGTCCTCAGAAATCCGCCATGATCGGGCATCCTTTTACCTTCTTTTAGCGCTCTTTACCTCTTTACAGCATCTTCCCCACCCCAGGACCTTGCGACCCACTTCAGATTTCCCACCTTGAGTAATCCTTGGACGGAGGCGCCATCTATCTTATGAATCCTCAAATGGACAGACACTCAGCAGTGGGCAGTGTAGTTTGGTATTGGATTTATCAGGGCATTTAAGGCGCTATCTAGGCATTACCTTTTTTTATAATAACTACTTTTTTACTAAATATAATTTTATATTACCTCATAAGACGAGGCATCTGAGTATAATATTTCCAAAAATATGCAAAACTCTAACCAAAATTGGAGTTTGTAAATGTTTAATGAAGCTTTTCAACTTTTTAAAAGTTTAGCAAAACTTACATGTGCAAAAAAAAGTAATACTGTAATAGTAATAATTGATCGGGATTTTCGTCGAATAGATAGGAATGGTTATTGACTTTATAAATATAATTCTTCAGATGTTGGCCAGTTGCTATGCAAAAAAGCACAAATTAAACACAAAGTGTGGAAATGTTGTTTTTGTTATTTGGTTCTTAGGCACGATGTTGTAATATCTGAAACTTTGATGAGCTGTTACTCTGAATCTGTCTTAAATTTTCCTCTTCCTCGAACTTGTGGTTGGCTGAAACGTCCATGGCTTTTTAAAAGGTTATCGGATAAAATGACATTCGTTTTTACTTGACGCAGTCTTGTTGGTTGGCTAATTTGTCAGAGTTAGGACGAGAGCATTATCGTGTTCGCCTTAATACGTGAATGTCATCGTGAAACGAAATTGATATCGGAAGATGCTCAGGAATATATATATCTTTTGAAATTGATTTTGTGAGTATATAGGTTTAATTAGATCGTTTTAGCTCCTTCTGCTCAGTGGTCTTAATGTAAAGATATCTAAGTGATGGACAATGCAGGCCGGTACAGTGGGATGGCATTTTAAAAATGTAGGTTAAGTATCTTTTGGCTAGAGGAGAATAAAGTTAGGTATTTAGGGCTATTTTCATTTTAAACAAATATGACCCCGTTTTGTGCAACAAGAAAAGGAGTTTTTATTTTCTCATTAGATATACTACATGCCCATGAGCACAATTCATTTTTTTTCTGAATGTCTTTAAATTCAAAAAAGACCATGACCGTAAATGGACATGGAAATCGTGGCAGCCTTAAATTTGCCTTTCCATGTTTTTGATTTGCGTAAGACATGTCTGTATCCGCTTTCTGGCCCGGAAAATAACAGAAAATGTCACTTGCTCGCTGAACGATACATCAACTAAAAATGTGTGAAGGTACATTATGCTGGATGGCGCATTGTTTTTATCCCCCACAAAATGTTTGTTATACATAAAAAAATCTCTAATATATAGGATGTTGTGTGCTAAACTGCAGAATCTTCAAGTCTCGCTCCATGCGCAACGCGCCAGCTTTGATCTTATTGTTCGATTTAACCCTTCACTGGTTTTGATTTCAAATACACGGCACTACATGCCCGTTTACATATGCTCTTGTTGTTGCGTTTCGTGTGAGCAGTTGCAGTGTTTCCTGAAAATAACATGCGCCCCTTGCCTGCAGTATTCTTCTCCCTCCGGTTTTCTTAGAAACAAATATTGACTTTTCTATCAAATGTTGGATTCTGGAGCTAATACTCAACTGTAAAAACTATTTGATCATTCCGCATCAACGATGCCGAATTCTAGGGGGTACGCGTACTTGGGAAAGTAAAGAGGTTGATGGCAAAGAAGACATGTGGCTTAAGTTAATGCAATGATCGAACCATATTCAGTCAGGCCAATGAGAAAATGCGAGTTGTATGTCTGTTATTTATGCGGCACCTAGGTATTATAGTTGCAGATGCATGTAAAAATGGGATTATTCGGTTGACATCATAAACTTCGCTGTCTACATGTAGATCGCCTACTTCCCGTGTGATCGTATTCGAAGATGGATGACTCTCCGCTTGGCCACAATCACGTGATGTCTGCAAAAACGTTTTGTAAACAGAGGGCAGTGCTTGCAAAAACTCTTTTGACGAAACCGGCTGCTTAGTTTTGTCATTTGTTGTCCGAATGTTCGTTAGAACATGGAACAACTAGGCCACGCGATGGATGACCCCCATGGCAGCAACATGACCTCAAAAACCAGTAACCAGACTTGCGGTTTTAAATATGTGAGCTTTGTATTATGTTTGGCTGCAAGGCTGCTCGTTCTATCTCGAATTAGTTTTCTCGATGATGATAAGGAAAGGAGCGTTTGATCTCATCATCTGTAAACACATAAAGCTGTTCGACATAGTCTTCATCACTCACTAATTAGCGGGTCAATAGCGAAACCAAGGTTAAAAACATATTCATAGATGGGTTTTTATGGGGATTTTCTATGATATAGCCATTGAACATCATGGCTTGTTATTTTATTAGTTTAACAAGTCCGGTGCGATCTAGAACCGTTGCTATATATAAGTGCAGTTTAGATAGATCAATAATAAACTTGCTTCGTAATTTGCAACGCAACACGTTTAATTATATGGTGAGGTTGATTGGTAAAAAATTGCTAGTTTTAAGGGGGAAGTTCCATAGTGCACATCCATCTTGGATGGAATGTTGTATCAAACATCCCCAGCTGCTTCGTATAACCAGTGTTTTCGCAAAATATTGCCCGATATTGGAGGGGTTGCATGGCGTTTGAAATTAAATTGTTTACTTGATTTATGGATAGCCCGGGCAGATGATATGCCATACGTGATACTTATTGTTAATGAGGAATAACGTTTTTGGGAGCAAGGTTAACTAATATGTGTACTGCCAAATTTTCTCCAAAGTTAATATCAGCCTTCCCCGTTAATCCAACATTAATCCTGCGCAAATGTATGCAAAACGTTAATTGCCCCATGCGGAGACATCCCCATTGTGCAAGTGTTTGATGTTAAATGTGCGGAGCCATTTCCATTTTCAAACCACACGCTCGCCACCATGGTGTGTCATCCTCATGGCCATGAACGGTTGCGACGATGCTTTCGATGTCTTCATACTCGTGTCTGATTCGCATAACTTATTTTATTGCGCCAATAAGTGGACGTCTTTCCATCATATTAATAGCTGCGTTACGGGGTTGTAACCAGCTCCGTCTGCAGGCTGATTAATTCTATTGCCACGACCTTGGAGGACCGTGACGTCTTGCGCATGCACAGTGGCCAATGTTTTACGTTGCATCGAACAACCGCAGTCAGAAACCTTCGTTGCCAAGCTTTTGAAGATTAAGCAAGCACGCGACATTAATTTGGAAGTTACGGTCATATCCACAAGTTTTCAAGCCGCCAAACTTCTTGATTTATTGTCTTGCACTAGATGGCACCAGTGAACCGTTCCGCTGTCTCCGCGTGACTGATATTGTGCACTGTTTCCAAAATGATCACTGTCATGGTGCACCTGATAAAGATGCTAGTGCTGGCTAATCTTTCAACGCCATCTATCTCATTTGCTGGAACTTTTTATGGGTAAGCAAATACCATCGCGTCTTTCCGTTCTTATTCCTCTGTTTGTCATCAAACAGCAAAGAACTGGAAGCAATAATATTTTTTGGAATTGGCTTCAGAGTTAGGTACAGTATATACATTAGCTGATTGTTTACTTTGGTTATACATCGTACAGTACTTGCAGACTGCAGTACATATGCTGTGTCACTGTGTGGATCAGTGTTTGGATGGGAAGGATCTTGTGCTTCAAGAACAACTATAAGGATTCCTTCGTTTCGCCATACAAAGTTTACAATATCATAACAATTCATCAACATGTATTTTTATCGACATACGGTACATGTATACTCAACAAAAAGTCTCTATCAGTTAAAATAACTGGATATTGACACGTATAGTTTATGGAGAAATATGTCAGATTCTTGTATGTAACATGAAGTTGTAATTGTTGGTTTCGATGTCATTAGTACATAAAATGAGATCCAAACATATGATCGCTTCTCGTTTTACTCGAGAAACCACGTGATGTCAGTAGCTATAGGTGCAGAATGTGCAGATTGAATTCAATGAAATACCCCTCGCTCACCCGAACAGCTCGGTATAGGGCATTTTATGAGACAGTCACATTTGCGACACCGAATGTTCCGAACGCATAAAAGTCGGCACAATAAATCGAACGACAGAGCAATTCGATATGCACTTAAGGCCAAATTCTATTCCGGTACCGGCCATAGAATGGACTGCGTGCACCTCGTAGGAGAAATACGCTCGAGTGATAAATGCACGCCATTTTCTACAGTTTGTTGGAAATGAGGGCCAACGCGGAGCGTGTAATTCAACCTGTAATTTTTGTCCATTTCAGCCAAATGCACTTTTTATTGGCTTTATATATTGAACTCGCGTGCGTTTTTCGTTGAAAAATCAATGGTCATTGCACGCCCTGTCGCATATGCACTCGGACGTTTATTTTAAGACATCCCTTGAAGAAGAAAGAAGGGATATATGAGGGTGAAACTGGAGCAACGTTCTGTCGCGATGTTATTTTAAGTTATTGCCTAAGCAGTTTTTTTTTTTTTTTTTTCAATTTATTCCCGTGGTTAGAGCCCCAGTCGCGGTAATGGACTTTTCTTATTTTAGTAGTTTGTTTCTTGCCGTGGCACAAAAACACTAATTTTGAATATAATACATAAATTGCACGGGATGGCTGTGCAGTGTGAGATGACAAATTGAGTTGGAAAGATTCCAATTTTCGATCTCAATTTCATAGGCTCCTTGCGAAAGATAGATGGCGCAACCGCAGTGCGTGACATTTGATACGGATGCTGACTTGCCTGTAACTGACTGTATTAGTATTTGTGCACATGTGTATCAAAGTTTATTTCCAACTCTGGTTGTCCACGTCGTAATGTCCTATATATGACACGAATACAGACGAGGTAGTTAAATTGATAAATTTCATCCGCATTCAATTTCTTCAAACGTTGTGGTCAAAGATTAGTATTTTTTAGACATTTCGATCATTGTACATGTGCTTGGCTTTTTGTAAAAATGGCAGAACAGTTGTCAATGGATTATGCATATTATTCTGTTTATCTAACCAGTTTGACAAAGCAACAGCTATGGAAAAATAGTCGTTTAACAAGCAGTGCTCATACCGGAAGTGCGTCATATACTCATAGCGTTAATAAATTGATTTATAGAATGTTTTTCAGCGGATTTGCATTTATTGGATGAGCTCCACCGAATTTTTATGGGCTTAATGCTCCATTAGGTCATCTTTGTTTATTCTATCCGTCATCACCACACATGTGGCAGTTCTCAACTTTTGATTAATGAGTATTATGCTTTTGTGGAAGAGACCAACAGCGCATACTCGATGTTCAAATATTGAATATCATGTTCTGATTAAAATATGACAGATTAAGGGTTACTAGTGGAAGACTAGCTGAAACCCCATTTAATAAGAACGCCGGCCATTTATCGAATGAAAAAGTAGTCATTTGATAACAGCCTGTGCAAACAGTGAGCTGTCGTGAAAAAAAGGAACAATGTCCACCACTGTTTGAAATTCGCGACGCTTTTAAATCCAAATGCAAAAGAAAGTTTCAGAAATGGCTTTTTTTCAGATTCCAGTAAAAAGTTGCTTAAATTGAAGTGTATCAATGCGCTTAACGCCATCGCTGTTCCTCTTTACTAGGAATTGGCTATAATGGAGTAATATAACTGGCCCTTTAATGGTTACTTTTACTGCCGGAGATAGGGATGTATTTGGTTTCATTCAATTTTCACGCACTTTGGTGCCATTACGATTCCACCAAAACTTCCATGGTCATGACCCCATAGTCACAGCTAGTGGTGGTGGTTTTAACTGATATTTTGTGCTACTATACTGGTGGTATATAACTTTATGCTGATTTCTTTGAAAGCTTTCACATTTTAGTTGATGGCAGTATTTGCAGTGGTTCAGAACCGCTGATATTGAGCGGAAATTTGGTTAAATGATACGTTGCCAACACGCTATGCGTCCTGCACGATTTTCAGTTTTGCACTTTTGCTTTACTGCAAATCCAGAAACGATTTTCCGAAATGGTGTGATTCGGTTTTTTTGAAAATAAGATAAATAAATTTTCTTTCAAAACCAGTTTTTGAACTGAAGCTATAGGTATAATTTACATTTGTTTGAAGAATAATAATAAGGCTAAGTGAGACGAAATGGCTGCATTATTCTATATTAATTAAGCAATACTCATCACAATCCATATGTAATACATTTCAGTGATTTAGCGACTACTATTCAATCTTTTTATTTTCACAAGGAAATGAATTGCACCATACAAAGTTCAGTTTGATTGCGAGAAGAAAAATACCACTTATACTTTCTTACATCATCATCATTCTTTTTATTGATCATGATAACGCTGGGCGAATATATACATGTAATTGCCTCGTAATTGATCATAAATGCTGCGTTACTCTTTAGCACCTAAATAAAGAAATCTGCTGTATGTTAGAACAGCATTATTTTTAAACTGTGGCTGTGCCATGCACAGAGTACTTATAACAATTTCATACACTTTTGCATTTTTTTTTACTTGCCACTTATTTTATTCAGTGTGACTATAAATCTGTTAGGATTTATCCGGTTTAATGCAGGTTTTCTATGTTCATTTCAAGTACAGTACAGATGTGTGAAGGCTTAGACACAACTGGGATAACTCATGATGAAATCTGTTACAGAAGTAATACTCGTAAACATTACAGGTATACGTTTATGTTCAAGTAGAGGTTCACTGTGTGCAGTATAAGCTTCATTTCAAAGGATTGTTTTTATCTATGAAGTAAACAAAGATTCTACAAATTGCGAGATTATAATACAATTGAAGTATCAAGTTATAGCCTTTTTGTATATCTCATTGAAATTGTTATATTTATTAGACTGTGTAAGGATGTATCGCCAGGAGTCTTATATTACGCTCGTATATACAGTATATAGTGCCATGGCAACTGTCATGACTTCTATACATGTATAGTTGATTGTGTGCATATGTTACGGAAAATTGCGTTTAAAGGAAATCGTGGCATCGGGTCGTTAACGATCGATTGGGCGGAGTTGGTATTTATTCGTGCCAATTGGCACAGAAACCATTTTCCCCGTCAGTGTTGTGTAATAGACAATGTGGCATTTTTTCTAGAATTTGGCAAATGTACACTAAATATATACAGCGCAAGATGCACAGTACAATTCTATTATTACGGAGGATAGAACTTTACAGTTATATGCGTTATTTTACAGTTGGCAGTTTTAGATTATGCGTGTATTTGATGTTGCATGAAATACGAATTCTCCAAAAGTATGACATTAATGAAGAATTGCACGTTAAAGGGTATTTTCGGTATGACTTATATTTTTATCTTAAAAAAATCTAGAACTATAATATTCATTCAAGCTGAATTTTTATATCATATTTTAATGTGAAGGTGAATTGAAACATGCTCGCATGTATTGAAAAATGTTAGCATTATATGTGATATAATTATGAAGATTAAAATTTCATCTGTATGCATGCGGGATTTAGATTTCCATCATTGTATATATGTTATGGTGAAACTATAGGCGTTATAAATTTTTGATCATAATGGACTGCTCAAAAATGGGCTGACAGGATGTAACTGCTTCATGTCGAACAGTATACGAGGCTTTTCTTTTCAGTCCAAATCCCTGCTGTAATATGTCGGATATTGTAGAGTTACTGTCGTTGGATAACAAAAGTCGGATAAAGGGAGTTGTCTGAATATTTATTAGATGTAAATGCACGTAAGCTGTCAGCCATCGTTGTTGGCGTTTCTCTGAAGCCTTGTCATTACTGTTCTTGGCGAAAGGCTGTTCCTTGTTTGAAAACTAATGTAATGCTGAGCAAAGGCAGGGCTTTTCTATGCCGTGCTTCTGGTACAAGGACGCAAAATCCACCTTGAAGGCAATTAACGTATTAAAATCAAGATACTGCTGTGAGATGTCAGTTGAAGCTCTGATAAAAATCATTGCTGCCATAGAACCTCCTATTAGGATAATTACATATTAACTGGGTGCGTGTGCTTGCATACATACATGTATGTTCCGCCGGCGGATATTAAAGTTTCCTTCGATGTTTTTTTTTCTTCCGAAATTATAATATCTGATTATCAGGATTAATTCTGCTTCATTCATCTTTTATGTAAAGAATATTTCTCGTTGTAAGAGCTGCATGGTTTTGTTAGTCCATTGCTTTTCTATTCGATATGGAACCATTATCGACGAACTATAATCTCTCTTCAACAGTTTGCAAGAGGTTAAGAGCATGTGACGTGGTAAAACCTTCAATGTGACGGAAGATTAACGTTCAAGTCTAAAATTGGAAAATGTTGCCATTTTAGGCCGAAAATCGCTTTTATATACAGCTGTCGTCTATATCTGAACATGATAAATTCTGTCAAAAATCGATTGATATCAACGATGTGCTCTGCCCTTGCCTCCTCAGTCAGGACTGAATTTTCGCCAGTCATCTGATCTGACTCGATGACTCTTCCCGTAATATATGGACGACCCTAGTTTATTATTGACCCTAATGCCATAGCAGCGCCTTTAACTGTTTGAGAAGGCGTCCTATCTGCACCAAATAGGAAGTGCGTATCTGTCGTTTCGATTTCTTTGCCCTGAATTGACCTCATTCGTGAGATCACTTATCCAATAATGGCAACTTTCATTGTTGTTTGTATTTCCATCATTAGGTGTTTGTTATTGTTAACTTGAATCGGCAAAGTCTCCCCTCGGCATGGTACTAGAGGCATAACGTGCTATTTTAAATGTCGGAAAGCCGTGCGTTTTCTTTGCTCGACTGCTTGTACCTGTTTCAGCACCTTTAGTAATTGCTTCTACAGGCACGTGTGCCATAAAAAGGTAGCTATTGATAAATTATTTAGCTTGTCCGATAAGGGTGTGTTGTATTTTCTGTATGTAGATTTACGTGGAGAAAGTGGATTTTTCTTTTTTTATTTCAATTTGTGGAGGCTCCCTAGGTAGGCACAGTGCATGATAACCTATTTCCAGGTAATACATCAATTAGCTTTCTAATTTGATATTCAGATTTCCTCAAAAGTTCTTATGTGAGATGAAACGCTGACTCATTCGAGTCGTATTTATCACTTTGGGACAAAACCATGTGGGAAGCTTCATAGGCTGGTCCTTGTTACCAGAAAGATGGCTTTCATGGATGTTTTGATCAATAATGTTAAATAGCTATACTGTATTTAAAGTAGGACATGGGCATGCTAACTAAGGTTTCCATGGAAGGAAGATCTGATAAGTTCTCCCTATAAGCTCTAGAAAAACTCGAATTAGTAAGCGAAACTGTATACTTAAATTTTAATTACTTTTAAGGTTTAATTACCTGTACTGTGCTAAGTTGGTTTCAAACTACGTTTGTTCTAACTTCCCCACTACTTCACCCCAATCTAGCATCATCCGGCTATTGTCAGATATGTGGGTACTTATGGTACAGTATACCTCTAAAAATGTGTTTACACATACTTGTACATGTAAACAAACTTTTAGAGGTTAATATAGGATGTGGTTGGGCGCATCAGGAGCTTCGAAGCATTTCAGTAAACAAATTATCGTTATAAAATGAAGAAAGTTGCCAAAATCTACTTCATTTACAGGAACTAAGAAAAAATTATTAATTCGAGAACAGCTTTCGAAACTTCGTGTAAAAGAAAGGAATATCATGCATATGCTTCCAGAAATCATTTTCGTAAAGGCCGTCACACACGAGGAAAGTTGTATCTGGAAATAAATGGCGAGAAATTGCAGGAAAGTTATTGCCCCTGAAATAATTCCTGTTGCTGCACACACGGAGCGATACTTTCAGAAAATATCTCTCCAGAATATGACAGCACTGTTTCAAAGGGAAGTGTGTGAAATTAATTTGACAGCAATGCTTTTATTCCATCCTATATGACTGTCTTTCTTGATTGGCTATCGAACAGAAGGAAACTGTAAAACCTATGACGGGACGTCAGTTTCTTTCCGTAAATAAGTTGCTCAGAATTGGATCATTTTCTATTCTGGAAATATATCTGGAAATTTGTTTGCGGAGGAAATTTTTACCAACAAACTGAGAAATATCAAGCAAACATATATCTGGAAAGACGTTTCGGGATATAAGTTGCCTCGTGTGTGACGGCCTTTAAAATATTTAAGCACATTGTATTTCGTATGAAAATCTACTGTTACCTCCGATAATAGTTCCCTCGTAAAAAGCAAGTTTTTTGTTACACTTACTGTAGCCTTTACTGGCGCCTTTTTGTATAATTTTGGCTAATCTAATGGCGGCACACGTTACTTTAATATACTTACATTACATCGATTTTTTGCTCTTTCCCCTAAGAAAATCGACCAAATTCTAACATGAAAAAGCTAGGTGAGGGGCTTTTTTTTCGAGAGCTCCATTTGCAATTACCCCCAGTCTGGTAGCCATCTGGTCCAAATGTTGACGCGTGCCATTCTTCAAGACCCAGAGTTACCCCTCTGACCCAAGCGAAAACCTTTCCTCGGTGCCTTTCTTTCGTCCTTCCAACTTTTTCCTGCATAATGCACGAAAGGAATTTTCCTATACATCAGTCTTTTCCCCTCTTGGGTTATGCATGTCACCCCAGCACGTACGCGGTCTCCCTTCCTGGGGCTATTGTTATTTACAAAGATGGCCATTGGTTGGACTCGCTCGGTTCCAGCTGCCGTGTTTTCGATTACGAGGTCTTGGTTCGTAAAAACGTACGAATTGTACCATGTTCTGCCGCGTGGCACCCCTCCTGATAAGAAGGATCATATGTTAGGTTTTTACCTGCTTACATAAATGGGCGCCTCGATGTTGTCTGAACGTACCACCTGTCCACATTTTTTTTAATTCGGAGAACTTGCTGGCATATCACTCTATTCAACAAATCCTCATGAGTGGTGACAGACTTGAATCAACCATTTGCTGGTCTAGTTTGCTATTTGC
>JAQGAO010004644.1:0-14791 GCA_034697705.1 Ommatoiulus sabulosus
GGCCTGCAGGCTGCAGCCGTATATGTTTTACCTTTAAAGAAAAAAAATTGCCGCTGCAAACAGTAACCAACCATCAACCTTCCCCTCCCCCATGTAAGCATGTGTAACCAAACCCTAAACCCCCCTCCCTCATCCCAGTTGGTTACGTAATTTATGTACGCTCCCTTTACCATGTCTGACCAATTTACGAAATACCTTCACAATATAGTTACACGAACAAAATGAAGTATCGACAATTTTTATTTGTATATGTTTAAAACTTTGAAATAATTTGCTTATTTTAAATACTTTGTTTTTAAACTTTTTAAAAGTTTAAAACTTATACGGCAACAATTGTTTGTACTGTTCGCTAGGTGGTACTATAAACAGTGAATCTGATATTTAACCAAAGTTTTTAATTTATTTTACAAAATGCATGAGATTTACAAACATGGTACTGTATTTTATTATCAATTTATAGTAATCTTTTGGTTAAAAATGTATCGAAATTTTTTATTTCTTTGCCTGAAACTGTTAAATTATTCCATTAGAAAATGGAATTCTATGACACGCTTTAAAAAATGCAAATGTCCATATATGGACGACCCTCACGGCGCTACTGCGCTGAAGTAGATGGCGCTAGTATGACAGAAAGTATGCAAATGTCTTTCTTTCATAAAGTATACTTCAAGCTTATAAAGTACATGAACCTACTTTTATCTTCAGTTGATAAACAATTAGCTTTTTTATCTAAATTTAATAACAAATATTCAGTAACCACAAAGAAGTTGTTAATTGCAGGTATATTACTGTAAAAGTTGTGCAGCTTGTCCTATAATGGCAACTATACCGGTTATACTATAGTTCAACTGGCAGTAAAGATGATATTCAAGTATTTGTGGCTTGATCGAAGACAGTATAAGATAAATTTTGTGTTGCTGAGTGCTATCTACTGTTCTGCCTACTTAAGAATTTTGGATGGTCTATTATTACTGATTCACAAACGATTTATTTCATGAATCACTGCCGTCCAAAATGAAAACACTGCTGTGCTGTTGAGTATATATATTATTACTGTCTTTAATTCTAGATTGTTGATCAGGATTTTTATTTATATATACATATACATTGCATTGTTATATTCTTTAAGTTCTGATTGCTTCTGTATACGTGGATTCACATTTCTTATTATTTGCAAAAAAAAATATATAGATAAAAATAAAAAGAGCGGTTGCAGTACACCAATGTTGGATATTTGTTGTTCCTCCTAAGAAACCACCAAGCACTTTATAATTTTTGTGAAAGAAAGGTTTTAAGTTTGTATACTAAGTGAATCATCCTCACGAGGTATAGGACTTCGGCTTAAACTTAACTCCAAAAGTGTTTCCAATTACAAGTTAATTTTGCATATAAATGTTGAATAATGCCACAATGATAACTGTGGCAACAATATCCTTGTTGAAGTGTCTTTTGTAGTTGCGACTACCAGATCCCGCACTGTTAAATTTCTTAATGTCGGGGTTAGTTTGGATTCTAAGGTCTGATTCGTTTTTGGGTAGTTGAGCATCTGAGCAACAAATTGCATTTCCACCACCGTTTGCACCGCGTCCATTTATTTCACTCGAGTCAGGATCACTTCGTCTGCTAAGTTTATGTGGATCTTCAAAAATAAAATTAATCAACATTAGGTACAATACATTAACGTGGATTGAATAACCGACTGCATGGAATTTAAGTAAATTAATTTAACATTTTCATTGAGTGAGTTGAATAGCAAAAATTAACCAAATACGTGCTTTATAATGCGGAAAATTGCCGCAATGGTTTTCAAAAACCTTCTTTGGATGCTGATGCTGACTTATTGCTTTGGTAGAAGAACTATCACATATATATCGTTGTGATTTTCCTCATCATTAGCAACCACAACGTACTACTGGATTTTCCCATAGGAAAATTAAGCTACAGCTTATAGGCCTTAGCAATTTAGGGGCCTGTAAGCCCATGTCAAAACTACACTTGAAAAAGACTTTTGGAACCCTCTCAGCTATACTCACAGCTTTGTTTAACCATGTATGAATTTGGGACAACTAACTGTTTTTAGTTGGAGATGAAATATATCAATTTTTAATTAAAGGTTTTATGTGTGTCATTAATATATTATTCATGTGGAAGGTGTTTCCGTAGATCGAGACAAAATTGTGGCAGTTGCCGCCTTCCCGGTCCCTAAAAACAGAACAGATGTTAGAAGCTTCCTGGGATTGGCGGGATATTACCGCCGATTCATTGCAGGTTTTTCAAAAATGCCAGCTCCGTTGATAGCCCTGACTTGCGAAAAAAATAAGTTTGCATGGTCAGAGGAATGTCAGGATGCATTTGCAGCTTTAAAAAAGGCACTAACATCTGCTCCAGTATTGACAATGTGGGATCCTAAAGCCCCGTTGACATTATATACTGATGCATGTTTATTGGGGTTGGGCGCTGTGTTACAGCAAGGAATAGGTTCGGAGTAGCGTGTTGTGGCATATGCCAGTAGGACACTGTCGGGTCCAGAATCATGATATACCATAACTGAACTAGAAGCATTAGCTATAGTGTGGGCGGTCGATAAAGGTTACGTGGTTTTGAATAACCTTTTATATTATTTGGCACCAGTAGATCCGCCTCGTTTATTGATAGTTGTTCTACATCAATTGCGCAAGCGCGTTTTGGCGGCTTGTCACGATGATCCGTATGCTGGGCATTTCGGGATGTCAAAAACTGTGGCCTTATTGTCAAAATCGTATTTTTGGCCAGGATGGCGACGTTCTGTTTCCCTTTATATTGAATCTTGCAAGGCATGTCAAATGGTGAAATTGCCGAGGCATAAGCCGAATGGATTATGGGAACCTATTGTGGTATCCAACCCAGGAGAAAAATGGGGATTCGACTTTGTCCGTCCCTTACCAGCAGCAAAGGCTGGAAACACGTATATCGTGGTGGCAATTGATTATGCCACACGGTATTGTGTGGCTATGCCAGTAAGGAAACAGAACGCCCCCACACTGGCAAATTTTTTTACAAGGTTGATTGATCGTTTTGGTGTGCCAGCGGCACTAATATCAGATAGAGGCTCTCCTCAGACGAGTAATGTTTTTAAAGAGTTTGTAGAGAAGTTCGGTATTTTACATCGATGTACGACCCCATACCATCAGCAGGCTGATGGGTTGGCCGAGCGAGTGATCCAGACATTGATGACGACGATTCGTGCACGATTTGTGGAAGCTCCGGCCGTTAAGGACTGGACGCAGTTTGTAGAGACAGCAGTTGCAAGTTATAATTTTGCAGTTCAAGAGTCGTTGGGTCATTCACCGTTTTTTTTAATGCATGGATTTCACCCCTCTTTGCCTGTCAATAATTTGTTTCCTTC
Organism: Ommatoiulus sabulosus; assembly: GCA_034697705.1. Taxonomy (NCBI): domain Eukaryota; kingdom Metazoa; phylum Arthropoda; class Diplopoda; order Julida; family Julidae; genus Ommatoiulus; species Ommatoiulus sabulosus. Next base: position 3,386 of record JAQGAO010004644.1, read on the forward strand.
CAGTATTGCTTTGCCTGAAATTTCCCTGGTGGAGCAAGCACGAGCGCAGGTGGTTGGCCAATTACAGGAAAAACAAATGCAGCAAAAGGAGCGGTTTGATGAGGGTCGGCAGGAGTTGATACTTGCGGAAAAAGACAGTGTTATTGAGGGATCTTGCTCCGGCTAAACAATTATCTTCTACAAGATTCAAATCTTCCGGGTTCAGCGCCATTTCTAGCGCACGTCAGTAATTTGAAGCGCTATACGCTTTGACCGGAAGACGTAGAAACTTCGGATCAACAGGTGGCACAGCACTCGGCAAGACAGACAAAGAAACTTTCTTTACTGCAGAGAGAGGTCCCTATTTAACATCGTTTTTCGTCTGCGAAATCGCGAGTGCGATTGTTTTTCGAAAAGGATCGAACTAGCGAATTAAAAGAGATGTCATCTCCAGGTTCGTTTTCCCGTGGGGCTAAGCAGTTTACGGAGGATGATGTTCGTTTTATGTGGTCTCCGATCGACCCTAGGTCGGGCCCATACTTGTTGAGACACGAGGACCTCGTGACTCCGGGATGTGAGAAGTCAACAGCCGTCTTGGAAAAATTTGATGAAGAAGCAAGGACGAATTCGCCGAGGATGAGAGGATTGTATTGTGTTAAAGGCTGTAAGAATGTGATTTCGATTGCCGATGAAAAACAACTGCTTGAAGAGACTGTGTTTTTTCGGCATAATTCATCCGCACGTGTTAACCACGTGTGGGCAAAATCAACGGAGAATCTGTTTCGTGCGGTGGAGGACGAAATGGACATTCCTAAGGAACGCAAAGATTGGAAGAAATCTGCGGTTCACATTGATGTGGTATCTCTGATTCCGGTGGACGACGTTCGTCAAGTGTTTCGAGGGGAGCTGCTTAGTCGTCTAGTTGTTCCAGGGGCACAAGGTGGAATGCCCAAACCCCAGCAAGGCCAAGTTTTCGCCATTTCCGGACTTTGTTAAGTCTGAAGTAGGCTTAGCTTACTGTTAGTTGGCCCGGTTCCAGTTACTTGGAGCAGTTGGGGAGCCACGGTTTTGGCCCGACAAAGAGGCATTAGGGATTGCCAAAACCTTGGAACTCGTGAGCCATCAGCCTCATCGCTATGTGTCCTTATCAACTATGGACGATATTTTGCAGAATCCAACGAGTCAAATCAGGGAATATCATGATACTCACTTGATAGGGACTTCGACGGCGGAGGATTTTATCGACCAACTAGAGCCTTCGTTGCAGCCGTGGGGCCATGGAATGCTGCATAAACCGCCATCGTTGCAGTTGCCAGCTTCATCGACGAACATATTTTATGGGATTTTTGCTACGCGGAAGCGGGCTCTACAATATTATCGCGCAGAACTGCGTTGTTGTGGTTGGTTGCCGCCAAAACCAGAAGGACTGCAATACACCACAGTCTGGGGCGACGGACCAGTTCCACACTTTGTGGTGTCATCCATGTGTTTCCCGGATCCTTTGCCATTGTTTGTGGGACGAAACATCAACCCAAAGGACGACCTGTGGGATTTAGATCATTACCTGCGCTATGGCTGTTTCTCCAGGGCTTCGCAGCGGCAAAGACAGGCAGCATTGGCAGGCAGAGAGGGTGATATCTCTGTTCGTGTTTAAAAATTTTTTCAAAATGTTTTTTGAGTTTCTTTAGTTGTGATTATTGTTTTATTGATTTTGCTTGTTTCGAGCCTTTTTCTGGTCACGGAGTGCCAGACCCTCAGAGGGGGGATGTCATGAATAAATATTCATGTGGAATGTGCGCAGATTGCATAACACATTCCAGGCGCAGGTAGCGCCAAGGTTAAGGAGAATTCCGAGTAAGGTGCCGAATTGACACCAGGGGGATTGGCGTATTTAAGGGAGAGAATTATTCCATTCGTGACCATTTATTTTATTGCGTATTGTGATGTGGTGACCTGTTGTCAGTGCCGGAGTTGGGGCCAAGGCCCAGTTAACCTGTTGGTAATTATGCTGATTATTTGCTGTGAAATCACCTTGAGGACGCCTGTTGCGTCCGTTGTGATCCTTTTTAGGCTTTTGTGATTCTTTTATTAGTTGTTTTTAAGTCCGGACTAGAACCGAGGGGAACTGCTATAGGCGACCCTAAACTCGGCTAGTCCGAGGTGTGTGCTAGCATTATTGTGTTGTTCGCGATCTATATCGCCCGAATGTACCTGTTGTACAAAATTGTTGATGAGCGCCCTGATGTTCACATGGCAATAAAGTTTTGGTTCATAAACGGATTGATTTGTTCTTTGGGATTGTTAGCTTATAGTAGCATCCTGGTATTATTGAGATCAGGTCTTCGGACCTCGTTACACTCCTACAACCACTTGCATACTTGGTTAGCATGCACTTTTAGGGTCAGTCCCTCCATCCACTGCAAGCACCACTGCCAACCTCCTTGTCATGGTTGTTGGTCTTTATGGTTGCGGTAATTTCAAGGCGTCTAACCGCAAGTTTAATACCAACCACTTGATGAGTAAAAATGCTGTATTTACTTGGCTGGATCTTCGGTGTTAACTGCTTCGAAGATTTCCTGCTGGAAATTGAAGTCATCTGACGTGGTGTGTAGCACTTCTTCGCATACCAGATCCATGGATATGTTGAGTGAGGTGTCGTATGCTGTCGCTGCGTCTGTGATGGTCTGACGGATGGTCGCAGTGTTGCTTCGAAGAAATGCTTCGATTTCTTCAACCATTGGGAGTACTGGAGTAAGCTGGTGATACGTGGGGTGACGTACCGGATGTGCCGGGACCGTGTTAGCCTCGTACTCACTCACGTCCGGATTGACGTCGGCACGGTGAGGTGGAGTACGAGTTTTGTACGTGTGATCTCTGTACATCGTTGATGTTGGATTAATTGTTGAATTTCCAGTTGGGTGTGAAATATGCTGGTTGTGAATTTCACACTGGGTTGTATTGGTGGTGCTGGAAGACACGACTGTAACCACGTTCTGTGAGGTATTCTCGTTGTTAATATTTGGTCCAGATGCAGTTGATATGTAGCCTGATGTGGACGGTAAGTTTTGTTTAAATTCAGTTGACTGCCAATCTCCAATTACTGTGGAATCTGTAATAATGCTGTTCGAAGCGCTCCCTGCCCCTGGAGGGTGATGCATTGGCAATGCATGATGACGAGTTTCATCACTTGGTGGTGCTGTTGCATGGGCTGTGTTGAGAGGCAATTCCTGGTTGGTTGGAGGTGTGGCTTCAGCTGCTTGCTGTACTGTATGGTTGTTCACAGGGGCAGCTATTGTGCTCGTAGTTTCAAGGTGTTTTCAGGTGGCAGCACGTTGGGTACACCTTGATTACCTTGTTGTGGGATTGGTATTGGAGTAGCTGTGTTCTGTGGTGGCTTTATTGGATTTCTCCCATGGAAATCCTGAATTTCGTGAATATTTCCATGATATGCTGGTGGCAGAAAGGGTTGTGGATTACTGTTATATCCAGATAAGTGTGATTCTTGGCGTAGAAAACACTGGATGTAGAATTCCAAAAAATGCATAGCTGATGCCAAATTTCCAAATGTGTTGATTTGACGGATTAACTAAACTCAATTGTAGAGCGTTTTTCAAAAAAAATTAGGCACAGAAACATAGAACAGGTCACTGTTTGTGTTTCCGCTGTCCCTCCAATTAAGAAATACGGGAAAGTTCGTGAGTTCCTCAATTAAATGCCATTTTTCTATGAAAACCCGGTACAGCGCGTTGGCCACTTGTTTACTCGGGGTGGGTTGTGGGCCAAGAGCTGCGGATGGGCTGTCGCTAGAAGCTAAAATCACCGCCTACGCGCTCGCGGAGGCTCGACGCGGCAAATCAGAACGCCCGTCACGGAAGGGCCACGTCTGATTTATGAAGGCTGGATGGCGTGCGAAAAGGGCTTCCCCCGTTCCCACGCACCTGTCTTCCTGGTGCAGGCGAGGAGATTCCATGACGTAGATTTTCTCGAACTTTACAGGGTGTCCCGAAAGATTCGAAAGGTACCCTGACACGAAAATCGTTGTAGCTTCAATACGGCTTGGAATATCTGCAAGCCGAAAACGCAAGAAAGGATTGCTGGGCAACACAAATATATCAATTATACTTTCCATTTTTATTATGAAGTTTTAAAAATTATATTCAAGGTACAAATATTACAATAACTAGTATTACGAACGCGAATGGCAAATTCATGAATAAAATATGCAAAATAGATGGAGTGCGATACAGGAGGATCCTTCCTGTGATCGTGCATTCGGACAGTGTGTTTTATTCTCAAAATTGTGGGCTTTTTATATTCCCTTTTTGGATAATTTTAAAAACTTTTATTTTTAAGAACCAATGAGAAATAGTTTTCGCTAACCTGACCAATTGGGAAACTTCCCAACTTGCGTCTGGTTTCTTAACGAGATTTTAATTAGTATGTTTTTCTAAATTTCAGATTCGACTTTGGTACGCCTAGGATCCGTGGCGTTTCCAACTTTAAAGGAGCCGAGACCAGCACTGACGTCACTGGACCGACAGGTAAGTTGTTTAATTCCCAAAAGGTACTTTTGATCTAAGTTTTCAGTCTTAAACGCCTTGGGGCGCAGACTAAGGGTCGCCTGCTTCAAGTTATCAGGATTTCAGGGAGACAGTCAGGAGACAATGTCTCTCAAAACTCCCCGAGATTTTTTGCAAGAGGAATCTTGAGAGAGAGAAGGATAAAAATCAAATTGCAAACGACAATAAATGAGATTTCAAAAGGGTGGCAAACTCACAAAAATGGAAATTGTTTCACGGAAAGTATTGGCATGCTAGTACAAAATTTTGTAGGGATCCTCACTCTGACGTTTTCGGATATTTCCGGCGCCCCTGCGAACGGATGGCGGTGTTTCCTCCTCTGGGTGCCGCTTCTCTTGCTGCATGGCCTCTGGCCGAGTGGGGATGTCCGCGGCCAGCTGTCGGGACGTTGTTGGGGCTGGAGAGGGCCAAATCCTGGTTTCTGGTGGAATGGCGGCGGTTGTCGTTGTCGAACCCTCGGAACTGTGCCTCAGCTACCGGACGACTAAGCATTAGCTCCTCTGCTGATGCCGTGGTGGACGACCAAGGTGAAGTATTGGAGACATTGGTGAGGCAAGCATTGATTCTGGAAGCCAGGTCATCCCTTTCTTCTTTGATTTCGGCAAGTTCAGCCTCCAACTGCTGAATGCGTTCATCCTTGGCTGCAAGGACAAGTAAATTGTTTTGAACTGGATTGAAGTTTTCATAAAAGTCATCAAGCAGACCTTTTACAAATTCGATTTTAGGAAAAACTTTAGAAGACATATCATCCAAAGCCTGCTGGTAGGCACCATAGCAATACACGATCCATAAAGGACTTGGGCTGATGATGATGTTATTGCACAAAAACCGTTTTCTCATTTTGAGTTGCCCCACATATTATTCCCGTAAATGGATGTTGCAACCTGGTATCAAATTTAACCTCCATATTGACTTTACAGCTCCAGAACTTAGAATGATAAGAGTATAAAACTAGTATAGTTTATATTCCCTTCTCCCCTCCTTAATAATTAATATTCTTAAATGTGGAAAGTCAAAAAACAAACATTGAATTAAAAGTAAAACCTTATATTAATCAAATCATTTTTCAACACACAAAAATCATAAACAAATCAATTCTTCTATATCCATCAAAATAACACTGGCAGCAATCAATTTTTTTAACATTGGTGTATAATGTTTCTTCTCCTTTATACGTTCACGCATATAAAGTACTTCATTCGGTTTAGGTGGAGGTTTCATATGCAGAAATGCTATGGCCATCCATTTATCGAGAAATTTCACCTGATGTATATTTTCATATGCATGGGCTAAAACAGTGGCGTTCCTCTCCTTAGGTGAGGCCATGAGACAGATGTCATGGTCCAGTTGTGATCATCTGTTGTGCATGCATCTATAACACACTTTTTCAAGCGAGGTCTTCCACATGCTCATCATCATGGTCTCTAATGTTGTGCTTAGAAGATTATCCAAAATATCATGCTGGCAGGATTTCGGATCCAATTCTTCCCATCCAATGGTTTTGTTCGACAAATCTTTGGTTTCTTGTTCATCGTCCTGTAGTGCTGTGAATCCCACAAGTCGTCGCTTTAGATTTATGCCTTTGAAAAGTTCATGTTGTCTGATGAGGCCGATTTTTGATTTTGGAGTGGTTGTAGGATCTGAAGAATATATGATGAAACATTAGCCTATCACTTGGTTATTTCACTTTCTAGTTTTCTTATGGCGCAATTTATGTAAGTAATTCCATTGCGATTCCATTGCATTAAGTTTAAATTGATGCCCTTCTTAAAGAAATGTAGCTTTTCTGTTTGTTCGTCTTTGATGTAATCGCTTACCTTTGACTTAGAACATCACAGGGTCCATGTTATTGGCTGCACGGGTAGTTGAAGTTGGATTCTGCAGGGCAACTCCATCCACGTTTAACTTCTTTGCTTTCTGTTCTGTTTCGCCTTCACTTAAAGGACTTTTCCAGGTTAAAGGGGGTGCCTTAAACTCGTTGACCTTCTTTGCTCTTATACTATACAATGCTTACTGACTTTTCCCTCTATGTTAATTAGCATTGTGGTTCCACGTTGTCTAGTTCCCACAATGATTTGTCTTAAAATTCTGCTTTATCTCTACTTTAATAGCCTTAGCAGAGACTGAAAGTCTGGCTATTGCCTTCTGTTTTCCTTTAAGTTCTATATTAAGTTAAACTAATCGTCTGTTGATAAGGATTAACAGTCACACACTTCAGCTGTTTATATGAGCCTTGGCTTCTTAATTTCTGGCTAGGGGAGGTTGAACAATCTATGGTGCCTAATTGTCTGGACAAACAACGTGTTTATTCTTGCTACATACCAATATTGGTCCATTATAACCTTTTATCTATTCTCCCCATATTTAATAGGTAAAATTTGCAAGGGTCCATTAACCTATGCTTTATTTTCAGACATTTGTCAATGCTGTTTGATTGGCTACATCATGGTATAAATAAGTTCTCAAATCTTTACAAAGTCAGTTGCTTAATGCTTATGTTAGAGGCCTAACCTCTGTTTCATATACTTTATATAAGATCTAGTTCAACACTTTTTTTAATAGATCTGTACTGTCTTTGGCGAATATGGAAGAAAATTCAATAAGTTCTAGCCATCCAAAAAAACGAAAAATGGACGCTTCATGGATAAAGAGATTTGTATAAGAACCACCATTTGATGGAACTGTAGGACAGCATTTCCTGAACTTGGATGATATTTTCTTGATTATTTTAAGAGTATCGCTGGAAAAACCATACATGACACCGATGCCTAGAAAACTTAAAGATGTTGCAGATTTGGCTACTCTTCTTTGCCATATAAACAAGTGTGCATTGAACCTAGGATTCTGCATTTAAACATTACGCTACATATCCTGTTATGAAGAATCTTGCCAGTCCATGGTTGCTTTTCAAGATTATCTACTTGGCAAATCTACCAGGATTTAAAATGTACCGAAGCTGCTTACTACATTAGTAGTATATTAAAAGCCTCTTCTGGGCCAAAATACTATGCCTCCTCTGGGCCAAATTTTTGGGAAAAAAATATTATGGAAAGAACAGCTACAACTTACCTTACTGGATTAGATAAAGTTGAATGGTGTAATTACTGTATAAGTCGAACACACACACGTACATGAAAAACTTAGCATCTAAAGAGTTTGTTAATGGCATAATATGACAATGGTTAATAGGCAGCCCGCAAAAAAATTTCAATGAATGTGATTATTTGTTGTGAAGTTTCCATGTACACTAATGCAATGTCTGGTGCGACGAAAACCCCGAATTCGGTGCAGTGTGGCAACTGTGACAAAGAGACAACGAGTTAAAGAGACAAAAAAGAAGAGAGTTAACATTTTTAGGCAGGTGCGCTTGTTTATCGTTGATAGTTTTCTTGCTATTGTTGTCAAAATTTATTTATTCACATTTGAGCAATCTGTTTGTGCTGCCATGCTTAAGTCCTAGTATGATCATATTGTGGGGATGTCATATTCAACAAAAATATATATTTATTAATAAATTCCCCGTTTATTGTGTACCATTTATAATCATATTTTTTTGCTGCACTCATATTTTTGTCATTTCCCTGCAACACGTTATAGAGTCAAAAAAGAAGAGGGTGAACGTTTTTCAGGCAGGTGCGCTTGTTTATCGTTGATAGTTTTCTCGCTATTGTTGTCAAAATTTATTTATTATTATTCAAGCAACCTGTTTGTTTATGCTGCCAGCGGACAAGAGTGCTGACATGCTCAAGTCCTAGTATGAACATATTGTGGGGATGCCATATTCATCCTTCCCACAAATAAATGTCTATTTTATATTTAATATATGAATAATTTTTAAAACTGTCACGTCTTTTGTGTGGTGCACGCCAGAACATTTCTAATTTTGAATTTGAAAACTGGTTTCCTGATGGCTGAGCTGACTATCAACACCCACCTTGAGTCGGTGAACTTCTCCTTCACAGCTGCTTCTCCATAGCATTATTCGTTTACCCTTGCACTCCGGAACTGGTTCCAGTGATTTCCAACATCATCCATCAGGCTCAGGTTACATTAGGTGTCCCTACAAATAAATAATCGTGCCACTGCAGTTGTGATTTTTGGAGCGGTAGCCAATATAATTTCATCCTCTCTTCACCTTTGAACCATTCTTCTTACACCGGACGAATAGTCACTTGGAATAAACCCACTGCTCCCTCCACCATATCAGGTAAGATCAAGTTAGTCCATAATTTTGGGGTAATTGCAATTGTATATAAGCATGTGCAAAAAGTGCGTCATATACCAAAAAATCGTAAATGGAGGGCACAGGAAAGATGGAAAAAATATTAATTATACTACATTTAGCAGATACAAATCCAGAGTCCATGACAACTAACAAAACTTTGGTGCTCAACTATGGACAACAATTAAGCTGATATTATTCACCGGTGCTCAACTATGCTCACAATTGAGCTCAACAATGGACACCAATTGAGCTGATAATATTCACCGCCAAATATTTGCAAAATATTTGATTTTATCCTGAATGTCACCAATTTTAAAGCTAAAAAAAATTAAAAATAAAAATAAAATAAAAAAAATTTTGTTTGTTTTTATTATTTCGTGCCTTATACACGCGCGCGCCTCATGATTAACGTTAAACAGAAAAAAACTTTTAAAAAAATAAAAATAAAAATTTTTTCGTTTCTGTTGTTATCATTTCACACTTTATACGCGCGCGCGCCTCATGATTAACGTTAACTCCTTGTTGCATGGTATAAGATTTATTTTGAATTTTTTTTGGATTTATACATAGAAAATCATTAAATTGAGTTCCCCAATGTGTTTTTTTTTTAATTTGTATGTTTATTTTAAAAAATGATTGTGTATCACATATGCAACATCATGCGCACAAAAAACTAGATTTTTTGTTTTTTCAACAGGTTTAGAAAAATACTAAAAACCTATTTATTAGGAAATAGCATGTTTCCTTTTTGATCTAATTTTAGTGTGATAGTACCAAAAAACAGAATCTAATGGGTCCACTTCTCCCATATGCTTATTGTAATCCTGCACAATTTTTGGACAAGTTACCATTTTGTGGACTTTTTTTTCAAAAAAACGTTTCACTTCAGATTCAGGATGTGCTCCAACAAATGTTGAAAATAGGCAAACTGTTTTGTTGTCAAAACAACAGCTAATTCAACATCATCATCATTGTCATCTGACATATCGACATATACACTGCTATTATCATCAAGAATATTTGCAACATGCCCTTTGTTGCCAAAAAATGTTTCAGGATTCAGTATTATATACTACAAAACAAAGCTAAAATAAATGAAAACCAAGATTTATGTATTAGTGCAGTTGCTTTATGCAGTATTTCACTTTAGCACCAAAGTAACTTTGTAAAATAATGTAACTGTCATTTATCCTATAGGCACCATGATTGCATGATGTTGCTTATAAGATACAATCAGAAAAAACTCTCTAAACTTAAAGTTTTGTATAAATTGTATGAACTAGTTGCATTATAATTATCTGTAGTACATGCTAAACAAGAGCATATTTTTAAATTTTCCTAATATATAAGGATATATAAGGAATAAATTTTTTTTTCGTTTCTGTTTTAATCATTTCACGCCTTATACGCCTGTGCGCCTTATTATTAACGTTAATCAGAAAAAAACTTTAAAAAAATAAAAACAAAAAAAAATTGAAAAAGATTTTTAGTCAAAAATGTACACTATCATCAGCTTTCAACCTACTTTGGTCACACCTGTATCACTGAGTGAAAAAAATAGAAAAACGTGACAAGGAGCTCTGCACTTCATTCAATTTTAATTTGCCGAGTCACCAGGGGCCAGATAAATTTAAACATTGTTTTATCCAAAAGGAACTGAGAATATTAACTTTATTTCAGCGACACTTGGTACATGCTTTAGAAAAAAGCAGGTAGTGTGCTTCAAAAAAATCCAGATAAAAAAGAACTTTTCTATCCCCTCCACTGGTGATGTGGAGGGGATATACTGCTTAAAATCGGATACAATTATGATTTGGGGATGATACTTGCACAGCTGTGCCTAAATTTTAAAATTATAGAATTTTTAAATATTTTCTGGTTATATGTATTTATCTATAATATAAAGAAGAAAACGCGTCCTTCTTGGATCTACTAGACCGCCAGGATCTCTTAATCCACAGGTCCGATTTTTTCGAAATTTTTCACCAACATTCATGAACCCCAGGAGAAGGTTATAGGCTGTGTTTCGACCCGGACAACAATACCCCTCTCCAATTGTCGCTCATTTAACCCCCTTTCTTTTTCCAAAATGGCAGCAAATGAGGGTCGTCCATAAAGTCTGGCCGGATCAATATTCTGCTTTTAACATTTTGCAATGGCGGGAATTTTGAAGCATATCACAACCATTATGCCTATACAAAAAAATTTCCCCTAATCTTACTTCCAATATGGATACCTTTATACACAAACGTCACTTAAATTCAGACTTTCGATTCCTAGCTCTTCTCTACCATCTTAAGACGCTTTTAAGAAGCGAGTCCGAATTACTCAGTGGATAGCGTGATGTCTCCGTGGCTGGTAGGTTGTAGGATCGAAACCAGGTAGGTTCCAAAAAAATATTTATTTACAAATTTATTCAATTCTATTGTCAGCAAAAGTGGAGAATGTGGAGCATGTTGTGAAGAACTTCAGAAAACTAGATCCAGTTACAGTAGAACCCCTCTAGTCCGCCCTCGGTTAGTCCGTCACTCCGGTTAATCCGACAATGGTCGGAGGCTACCTTTTACTATAGGCTACCTTCAATTTTTACAGTAAATGTACATTGTACATGTATGTACAGCA
>JAQGAO010004645.1:0-14789 GCA_034697705.1 Ommatoiulus sabulosus
CAAAAAAATCTTCCGCTACGGGGCTCCGTATGTGTTGTGGTTCGTTCATTAGGCCTACTTCGTCGCTTTCACTCGATCGCTTTGTTCTATCGGTAAGTACAGCCCGGGCATAGCCGGGTCGTCCAGATAATTTACAATAAATACGGGCACAGAAATCATAAGAGAATGTTTCTAGATTGGAGGAAAAAAAACCACCTTCTATGTTGGTATGTTCATCAGCAACGTCATAGTTTTTCACCCAATACATCATTGTACATGTATTTTAAATTTATCTTAAGTATAATCGCATTTTCTAAAAAATTGACCAATATACATGTACATGTTATTTATAAAGGAAGTCACAGAGTCACATGCTTTTATATTAAAATTGAAATTGACCACTTTCAATATGGTATTTTCGTATTTCAATCAGTCAAGTCTTTGTTTTTTATCAATAAATCCTATTTTTTCAATTGTTCTTAAGATCGGCTTTGACCGTCTTCCTTTTATATCCTCTCCTCGTCGAAGCAGGAGGCTATAGGTTCTTCCCCAGCCACTTACAGGTAGTGATGTATTTCGCTATTGTTGCCGGTCCCAAGCCCGGGTTAATGGGGAGGGTTGGAAAGATGTGTGGATGCGTTGCATGTTAGAAAACCGACAAGACGATTGATATCTACCACCGGGATCTCATTGGCTCCGGTCTATGACACCAACGGCTTTGCGCCCATGATTGATGATGATGATGAATCAAATTTTCTGTAAACTGGCTATAATTTACCATTAATCCGGGCACATAGAAGGTAGTATTGAACTAATGGTTAAAGATGAAATCGAAACATGACTTTTTTGACATTTTTCGCTTAAACGTACAGTGGAAGCCGCTTAATTCGATCACTTTGGTTCCAGCGATTTTGATCGATATAAGCGATGAATGTCCAAAAACCGATAAACATTGCATGACCTTATCAAAATAATTTGCTTTACGTTTTAAAAATGCAAATATTTAATCGTATAAATGTATTTACATGAATTTAAAATGCTATTTGTTACGAAAAAGGCTCAAACCTGTTTCGCGCCTTTGCTTTATGTGGACATGTGGCAATTTCATCGAATTAAACGATGAGGTATCCAATTAAGCGGCTTGTTTTTAACATGGGGCAATATAGGAAAAAAAACGTTCTGCAGATTTTGATCGAATAAAATGGCTGATCGGATTAAGCGGCTTCCATTGTACCTTAAAATTGCTTAAAGATGCATAATTCATGCAAGTTTTACCGAACATGAGTAGATTTCATTTGGAAAGTACAATACTATATATTTGAAAGATTAAAATAATTCGACTTCATTTATTGTTTGGTAATAAAATCAGAATGGCCAGGAAATGAAATAAGAACATTACGATTCATCGTAATTTGCAGCCAATAACTTTTCGGAGACGGTAAGACAAATTTTCGTTGTGTCTCCAACTTAAAATCACGTTAAGCAATATAATTTTGTAAAAACAAATTATTTACATAAATTGACAAGTTCGAGAAAACTATATTGGTTTTATTTGCAAAAGGTATTCCGAAGCCACATTGCGACGATTTTTAAAGCATATCCAAATTGTTTTCTGTTAACCATTAAACCGAACACAATGTTCAAACAAAACAAATCATGTTCAACCAGAACAATTCATACGTTTTACAAGTGTATGAAATTTCATTGCAAATTTCAAATCTATGGTGCGTATATAAGGCCACGAAAAATGACAAACTGAATTCTATCCCATTTCGCCTTTTAAAATGAGATCATAGAAACGTTTTAGAATGATACGTTCCAGGTGGCAGCACCATAGGTATCTTCTTATGGCTATATTGTACATTATCTTAATTTACTTTTTGGGATATGTCAATGTTCGCAATCGACGTCTGTTGTCACTCCATTGGCGTCCTGACAAGGCTTGAATATTAATTAAGCGGCGATGATAATGATACTGATGATGACCAGGCGCGTCGTTCCTAATCTCTCCAATAAAATTGCACATCATCAATCATCGAGAGTTAAAGTCAACCGAGTCAAAAACGCAAAAGTGGAGGAGATACCATGAGCAAACACCGCGAGCAAGCAGACACTGTGTCATCTATCAGAAAACCAAGAGTGTCGTGCTGTCGTACAGCGGAGCCATAAAGGAAGTGGTTGTCCACACACTGCTTCCGGTCGTGCTGTTCATGTAACCAATGTCCGAGCACTCTTAGGAAATTTCAAAGAATTTTGGAAGATGCTGCGATTTTTCAATTTAGCAGCAATCAAACAACTTTGAAAGATTCTGCACGCTTAAAGAGAATAAAAAGAAAAATTAAAAAAAAATTCTGGAAGATTCTAAGATATTTTGCGAGTCTTCCAGAAAATTTTTAAAATTCAAATAAATTTTGGAGAAAATTTCGATATTTCGAAAAATATCGAAATAGTTTCGATATCTCGAAACAATAGTTTTGAGATTTTACATGAATTTTGGAAAATTCAAAAAATTCCGGAAGATTCTGCAATGCTTCCAGATATTTAAAGCATATAGCAAAGGATTAGAATTTAGAACCTTTATCATTACAGTTTTCATAATATAAACTTTTAGTGACCCACCAAAAATCGACCCAAACTCCCCAGCCCTGGCTTTCATGCAAACTCCAGACTTGTCCAGCCCAATTAGACAAACTCCCCCAAAAATCCGGACAAACAGATACCATACAGAGCCTCCAACAAAAATTCCAGATCCTGGAATCTCCAAAAACCACATATTCAGAATTTTTTCCAAACTTCCACAGATAATTCCTGCAACTTTTTCATTGGATGTATATTTCAGGGAAATCTTCCATAGCAAATGATGCTCAGTACTTTAATAAAATTCCGTCGTAATCAGAATTTAAAACATGATGTCATCATTATAAGAATTTCAATAAATGACGTCATTATCAGAAATGTTATCAACGACGTCATCATCAGAACTTTTATCAATGGTGCAATCATCAGAATTTCAATAAATGACGCAATCATCAGCATTTTAATTAATGACTACACCAAACTCGAGGAAAGACGTACATGTACTTATACCTCTACGTAAAAAAACAGCTTCCACAATCAACCAAAATATCCACAAACAAATTCTGAAATCATTCCAAATATCCACAAACAGATTCTGGAATAGACCAAAATAACCCCAACATATTTGAATCAACCAATATAATCACAGATTCTGGAATCCCACTAAATCCCCACCATCCAATTCCGAAATCCTGGAGAATCCTCAGAATCCAAACAAGCCCTCTTCATACAAAGCGCCAACTCAGATTTCAGAAATCCCATAAACAGATTCTCGAATCCTTCAAAATCCCAGCAATCAATCCCCAGACTCCTCACTAAATCGAAACACCATGCATCCAGGATTCCCCAAATATCCCACAAAGAGCTAAATTCCGGAATCCCATCATGCAGCATCCTATTCAACAATCCCGAATCCGGCCCTATAGCTGGCTGAATCCACGCAGCATCTCCCATCAGCCTCGGGTGATTGCCCTATATAATTGTATGCACGTATATACGTTTCGCAGTTATTTCATCTTTCTCATTTTCTTTTTCTTCATATCTTAGCTCATTTTCTCCTTTGCCGAATTCAATTTGCCGAAGAGCGAGTTTGTTGGGGGAAACAATTAAGAGGTGGCGGTGCTGGGCTAATCCTAAGCGGCGCTTCCTTAGTTATTAGTACGCGCTAATGCCATAGACCGACGCTCCCATTAGCGTACTTTACAGCCGGAAATTAAATCGAAG
Source organism: Ommatoiulus sabulosus (assembly GCA_034697705.1). Taxonomy (NCBI): domain Eukaryota; kingdom Metazoa; phylum Arthropoda; class Diplopoda; order Julida; family Julidae; genus Ommatoiulus; species Ommatoiulus sabulosus. Next base: position 3,781 of record JAQGAO010004645.1, read on the forward strand.
ATGCGGGCGAACGGGGGATCCTATGGGGGTGCCACGCCCCCCATCCTCCTAAAAGAACATCGAGACGCGCGAAACGCTGTTTTCGGATTAAAACCCCGGGCCCATTATCGTAAATTCGCGTTTCTTGTATCATTAAGCCCGTGTTTCTTCGTAATTAGAAAACAAATCTCGTCGCTCCTGTGTGTAAAATCCATAAAAGCTAGGCGAGAGCGAAGCAACACCGATAACGCCTAATGGGGATATACGTGTACATATACCTATTTCGGTTACTTCGGGGAGCTCTGGATCCCCCAACTCCCGCTCTTGGGCAGCGGTGGGCTAGGGCTCCGAGTTGGAGAGATTTGGGGGCTTTGGTGGTTACCCGCATCGAAGACAAACGCGTATGAAAACACTGCGATGCATTTCGAAATATATTTTTGTAGTATTAAAATGCATTTTTATAAGCATTTCAACATACTGATAGGTCGAAATATATGCGATGCATTTCGAAATGCATTTTACTGACATTAAATCTGCACAGTTCAAAATGCATTAACGCGAATGCAATATTCATACTGTATTATGACATTCTGAAATTACTGCATTTCATATATACAAGTAGGCCTAATACATTCTGCGGTATAAAAATAAATACATTTCATAATGCATAGACGAAATAAGCGATTACATGTATAATAAATTTAGATATACAGGTACATCTATAATGCATTTTTAAATGCATTGCAGTGTTCCAATCTATAGCTCTTTTTCATACGCGATATTTTAATGCATTTCAATATGGGCATGGATTTGGAATTTGAATGTCAAAATACGTTTTAAATTAAATAAAACATTCCAATTTTAAAATGCGTAGAAGTTTATGCACTATATAAAGGAATCCCTTTTGACATCCGTTGTTATCATTATATATACAATGTACATATTTCTTTTGCAATTGTTATTGCTGTTGCTAGTTTTTGTTATTGTTATTGCCGCAGTGCCAGCACCTGAAAAGGGTGCATATGCCCTTATGGGAGGCAGCAACAATCGCTCAGGTCGGACACACAGTTCTTCTATGGCATACTGTACGTTACGCGTCTATAATGTAACGTATTCGAAATTGTTATTTCAAGCGTCTTAAATACTGAATTGTCTACGTATAGATGTTGTTAAGTAGTTGTGAGTGCATGTTGGTCTGGAAGGTAAGGATTTGTTCTATATACAGTACATAGTTTTCTGCCATATATAGTATTTTACTACACATTCTGTACATACACATGCACCATGTTCGTAAAAAATCGAGGTTTCTTAAAAAAAAAATTAAATGTAATTTCTGTCATAAAAACCGTCCCTATAACATTCAAAGAAATTTTATAATTGCACATTACCAACGTTGTACATTATCTTAAATTCAGGCTAATGTTGAATTCCATTCTTCAAAGGATATATGTGAGAGAATGCAGGATGCGAGACTTCAAGTTACGACACTACCAAAAAAGTTTGTGGTGGTGACATAACTTGAAGTCTCGCATCCTGTAATGCTCGTAAAGACAAAATCAAATGTTTTACACAACTGAAAAAGTTACAATGCACCTTAATAAAACATATTTATTTGGCACGTATTGTTTAAGATGCAATAATTTCACAGCGTTGCAACGGTTATATGCATATTGGCAACGTTAAGAAGATCCCAACGTTCAGGCCAATTAATTGAAGAAAATCTACATAGAGTTTGAATTAAAGATGCATTATTTTTTACAGTTTGTGTGTATTTATGGTATATATCATGAAACAGCTATAGAAACTTGATTGCCTCGTGCGCATCAAGTTGCGTAAATCGTCTTCATTTGGTCCAAACACGTCCGAATTCCTGATGCATTGTTTCCAGAAAGCGAGCGAAGTGCCCAAACACGACGTGAAGGATGTACATGCCCAATTTTGGAGATGCTGTGTATTGTGATGGCCCCCTTTCGCCTCGATCCACGCTCGGGCCATTTAGTGCGTGCGCGCATAAACTGCTTCTGATCGTTTCTGGATTTGCGCCGCGTTTTCCGGATAAATGCCAAATCCCAGGACTAATTTCCGAAAAACGTTTTCTGCGAATGGCGAAGGCGCTGCCATTGGGAAATGGACTAATAATAGGCCTTTTGGGCCCCAGTTTTATGCCTCGTTTCGGCGCCCATCCAATGGTTGCTCCAACTGCTGATGGCGAAGTTTAATTAAAACTTTCTAATGAGACAACTCGAGGCATCTTCGTTCTATTAGGCCTGATCTTGAGGTTTTCAATACAAAGACAAATCAACGAGGAATTGCACATCTTAGGCTAAGTCTATTCATGCATCAAATTCATGCAACAATGAACACTGGGAAAATATTGCAATTTTATTTACAAAATATAAGAATTAAGTCAAAAACAAAGTCATTTTACACTGTTAATGTCGGGTACACACTAGCCACCAAACCAAAACTATAAACCACAAACCCCAAACTTCAACGTGAACTAATTTCTATAAAAAAAATTAATACAAACTAGTTTTGCAAAACTTTAGCGTACACACTGCAACAAACCATACTGACAAAAACTCAGCAGACGACAGACATTATCACAAACTACTTCAGACGACAGACAATCAAATTCACCCTTTCAGATATGAGTCGGCTGCTGTATGATCGGTGTCGTGCAGACGAAGCGTTGATAGCAGCGCCACCGCCAAAATGCTTGGCTATTTCCCTTTCATCTCACCGTCGACACTCGACGGCAACGCCAAACTTAGTTTTAAAACGCGATTTTCTAGTTATTAGTTTGGTAAATACAGTGTGCAACACCATTTTTTTCGTTGCCACAAACCGGAAAAGTTTCAAGTTTGGAGTTTTTAGTTTCATTTTGGTGATATAGTGAATACCCGACTTTATGAGAAAATAAAACCAGAAAACTGTGGAGAAAACCATGGAGAAAACTGTTGAGGTAAAACCGGAAATGGCTTTGACCGGTTTAAGACTGTGGTTTAAGTCCAGCGAAATGAGCTCTAAATTCAACTGAAATGACGTATACATGCACATATATCTAAGGCTGCCATAGTTTCGGTAGGATAAAGATATATTTAAAACAATTTATTGTACAGAAATTATCATTTTGACAGCCCCCAGCAATGTATTTATTATATCATCGCTATTATGCATTCGCGTATCTGAATTTACTCAAATACCCGTAATATATCAGTCATACCCGAAAAGTGATAGCCAGGACAGGTGCTTCTCCAATAATTCAAAGGTCATGCGTGGAGCATCGTGCAGCAATATTGGCGAGTCCCCCATTTTCACCTGATGACATAAAGCATGATGTAGCGATTATGTGAGGAAGTAGTTGTCTATACCGTCTTGGATTTGGCGGGATATATGAATGCCTTAAGGAACATTTCACAAGTGAGGGGTCTTGTTACCTTACTTATTGAACAGCCCTCGTACATGTACTGTATATAAATCCCTTTCCAAGGATATATATATATTTAGGTGAATGTTCCAAATTAAAAATTGTTCACAGAAATGCTGGTATACGAATAAGGACACCATTCTGGTAATAGCCTATTTCACTCTACAATTGTAATCAGTCTTTGGTCATTTTTTTCAAATAAAGTGTATTTAATGATACATCGTTATAGGCAAAGATAAGATCCTTCTGTTTCCATTCATTTGGATTCGCTCAAATTAAGTAATTTTAATTTCTTCTGAGCGATTTGTTTCAGTTTAACTTCAATCCCTATCCTTATTTTTGCAATATATTACATGTAGTACAGTCCTCATAGGCAATAGTTCCACCCTCAAGGCCCATTGCGCAGTGTCGTTAACCATCCATCAGCACTATTTGGTAATCTCTGAAAAAGGCCCTGACATAAATGAACTTTTTTCGTTCATAAATTAAGTTTTTGCTTTGTATCTGTGATCTTTGCTGAGTGGGGATTTGGTCTTATAGGCCATTTAGAGCTTCTGTTGGCTTACGCAAGAAGCTCTTCTGAGTGGCTGAAATCCTATAACACGTGTTGGCATCGATTGGTCGTTGCTTAACAGTTTGTGGGCGTGAGTCCTTAAGCCTGTGCTACGAATTAATGCTCATTTTTTTATTCAGCTTGACATGCAAAACAATATGCCAACTGCAACAACATTTTGTTATTTAAACGTTATCAATTGTTAAATAATGCTAGTCATAATACTTTGGATTTACATGATTGAATGCATTAAAATGTACAATGTAAAAAATCTTGATTTAGACCTGTTTCATGTCTTAAATAGTTAAAAACATCGTATGGTAGCAGTAACCAATTGGTTCAAACCTCAAACTTAGGTTAAACCAGCTATTTGGGTTACCAAAAATGGTTTACCTTCTATTTCATAGTTATCAGTGGATTTCTTGACTCTTTGGGTCAACCTGTGAACCTAACCCTGACTCTCCGAAATTGGTGGTTTAGGGTCAGGAGAACCGATTTACATCTCAATTTGGCGACCTCTAGTGGGGAAATTGAAAATCATTATTTCCTGGGCTTTTGAATTCAAAGTAGCCAATGAAATTGTTTCATTGGCAAGGCTGACTCTTGACTCTATGTTTTGGTTCAGCTTTAGAGTCAACCTAAAGTCATGAAACCTAAACTTTCCTTTCAATGGTATACTGTTAGCACTGACCCTCAACTCTAATCCATAACTTTGGTTTACGTGATCTTAGGTAAAGTTTTCAAAAATTAAAAACATGAAACAGGTCCAAATTAAGACTGTTTTTACCTCCAGGCAGATGCTGGGGCAGTTCCTCTGAAAATCGTCCACGACCATTCTTCATGACTATTAATTTAACATAATGAGCAATGTACAGCCCATTCTCAATGAATTATGCACTCATCATTTTTATTCATAACACCCATTTCAAATCTATATAAAACAATAACGATTGATCAAAGAGCAATAAACCTAATATGAAAACATAGCTTGACTACCCTTTTCTTCTTTTCCAAAGGATTTTCTGGTTTCATATCCATAGCTTTAACTGCACAATAGTTATTGATGAAATATTGCTCAAATAGACTTTACCACACATCGAACAAGTTGTCTGAAAAACTTCATGTATATCTAATAACTGGAGGTTTTTCCAAACCAGATTTAAGAACACAGTGCATAATTCATTGAAACACAAATTCACATTTTTTTAGGTTGAAGATCTCGAGATTGCGCTAAGGGCTGGCTTTCTGAGACTGTGCAAAATATTTCGAATAAACTTGAAGGGCATAAGAGAGAGAGATAACCAAGCTATGTTTTCATATTTGGTTTATTGCTCTTCGATCAGTCGGTATAGTTTTATATAGATTTTAATTTGGTGTTATGAATTCATTGAGAATGGGCTGTACATGTATACAAGAAGGCTGAGTCCTTGGTGCGAGTCAATTCTCCAAACAAGTTACCTGCAGCTGCTGCAACTTGGATATGCGACAATCCTTCAGTTCCTTCTCCTCACAATACATGTATTTGGTCAACTTTTGTTGTCAGTGTAACTTTTAAAAGCAAAACATGAGACAACAGTTAAACAATTGGTCAGGAAAAATACCGAGATGTATCAACCCACATTGAAATTAAATGCCTTTGAAAGTAATCCATATAGATTTGAGCATATATGAGAATACATGCGTTGAAAAGCAATTTCAGTAAAGCAATTATACATTGCGTTTTGCGTGTTAGCATTTCAATGTTCCAATTGAGAAATACTTATAAATACATTTTTTTTCCACTTTGGGTTTCCTATACATTTGTGTAAAACATCTTGCAGAAGTTTGTCTACGTGATTTTGTCAAAATTTCAGTTGCTATTTTTCAGCGAATAAAACGTGACACACAAAAACAAAAACATCGCATTTTAAATTCAGAACATCCCAACTAATGTATAGATGTATTTTACACAACCGAAAACGCCATTTCCACCTATACGCTTCCAGTTGCGCAAAACCCGTCGATTTTGCCTAAAAGTGCAGCAGTCTGAATTCGAAAGTTCACCTTTTTACATCACCCATCGAAGTATACATACTGTATAAGTTTCTCCAAACGCAACGCTTTATACACGTGTTTCGCCTCAATTTTTTCGCTATAATTCCGCTTATAAACATTCCCAGATTATATCGCGTTTTGAAAGTGCCAATTTCGCTTCCATACGTTCTTTTTTCTCTTCGTCTCCCCTTTAAATTTGCTATATTTATTTGATGCTATATAGACGAAGCCTATCGCCGCCATTCATTTTTAAACACGTCGATGATTGCCGCGTGCACCGCGAGCGTATCTCTCGTTTTTGGCCATGGATGCTCCTCGTACGCCATCAATTTTCACTCCTCCTCCAAAAACAGCATCTCTCCGAGAGCGGATGAGGAGGTTGAATTTCGCGAAAAACGCCGACCCGGATTACCTCATTTGCATCCCCGCCATAAAGCATCCGTCCGCAATTTTTCATGATTTTATTCGTCCCAAACCGTTCGTTCCTTCTCATTTCCAACGCTTCTTGTTGGCAATAAAAGATCATTCCGGTTTAATGAAGGTGCAAATCGCGGGGAAAAAATCGTAATCACGAGCAGCGATTATGAGGCCTTTTGAGCGCGGGGCGCCATTAATAATACAAAGTGATGGAGAGACAGAAAAGCGGATGAGGAGGAGGAAGAGGTAGAAGAAGATAAGGATGATGATGATGATGATGTTGAAGAGATGCACGGGAGAGGAAAAGGGCAGATGGAGAGAATGGAGGACAAATAGGGATGAGTATAAGGCCAAATGAGGAAAGATGAGCAATGGCACAAGCATCAGAAACAGAAGAAACATTGGCAGGGAAGGAATAACCAAGGTGCATGGCAGAAGAGATGGAAGGAGAGAAAGAATGGAAGATGCATGAGTGGTGGAAGCAATGAGAAAAGTTACGAAGAAGTGCGAAAACTACAGGTGTGGGATAGGAAGGTGGTGAAACACCCTCAAGATCAACAACTTTCTTGCCTTTCAAACTATGCAGTATGTTGCGATTAAAACCACAATTCGTCTGCCCTCCTGTTGCCTTGAAGACGCAGCATCTTAAACGCAGCTGTACTCATGCAGAGGTTTTACGTATCGTACATGTAAAATTGCCATATATTGACAATGGCATACATGTACAGTGTATATTCCCATTGCAGATATAAGACGTAGTCTTTTAGTTTGCCTTATGGTGTTTGGACTAAAAAATGACATGTACTAAATCAAAAATAGATCAAAAACTCATGTTTCAAATAATTCTTCCTCAATTATAATATCTTGATGAAAGAAGATGAAGATATCATGATTAAAAAACAAATCCTGGTTGGGATTTTGGCGGTTTTATGGGCATTTTAAAATTGTTTAGAAAAATAAAAGGACTGACTGCATTACAGAGAGTCCTGCATTAAGCTGGAAAATCCATCTCGAAGTTATGATCTTTCACTTCATTTATGCATAAGAAACGATAGAAAAATATATGAAACAACATCATCATCATTAAAACGAAACGATCTCGATTCATTTATGATATGAAAGTATAACGTGTATTACATGTGTAATTTTGACCATTGCTGGTAGTCAAGTAGAAGGATTTGAAATCGGCTAATAGCCTGACTTCGAATCTTTCAGTCTTACTTTCAGCAACGCTGCAACTTAAACACTTTACACTTAGTTACAGTAAAACGTTTTTGTTTAATTGATTTAGGATGCTATACAGACCCTTAAAAAGAGGTTTAGAACTGCTGATGTCTGACTATATCTGCACAGATAGTTGCATTTATCTTTAATGATTCATTTCCTATTATGAGCTCTAAAATTGGAAAAATTGACTCGCGAATCTTCTCGATTTTGTCAATACTGATTTCATTCAATCTGATTTGAAGAGGCCATTTTTTAAAATTTTGATAATCGTCTTCCAGAGTTGCTCGATGCTGGGATGGAACGTTCTTGACGCAGCGTGGGAAGTTACGCAAATTCTCGTTGCCGGCTTACCGTGCTACGATGAGAGGATTGTCCCATCGGAATTGGACGAGCGATAACAAGAAAAGGGATACGTGGAACAGAGAAGCACTTATTGTCACCTCAACCGGGATTGACGAGCCCCATTATGCAGTTACAAGATTGCCATCTTATTTCCCCCCTGTCTTCTCAACCCTGCCCGCGCCAGTTAATTAGCATTGTATACTGCTATGGATTTATGATTTGGAAGCGAGAAATTGCCGTGTTTTTACGCAGATTTTGAAACGTTGAAAATAGGGTTTTGAGGAATTAACATGCAGATTAACTGCAATATTTAGTATTTATCAACTTCTGTATAATATTGTGATATTATACTTTCTGTATAAGTCAAACATCCCATCGAAAATAAATGCATGCATAAAATACATTTGAAAATACATGTACATGTATGTAAAAATTGGAACACTTGAAATGTATTTCAAAATGCAATTCGCATTATAAAATGCATTTTTAAAGGCATTTTCAAATGTATACTAATGTTGTTGGATTCTCGTGAATGCATGCAAACTCAACGCTTCACTCAAACTTCACGTTTTCGGTTCTAAACCAGATATACATGTATATGTACTACACAACAACACAGAAAGGTGTCACAAAAATTACTGAAAATTCAGGGACTTAGGACCTACGTTGTTGTCGAATTAGCAAATTTTACCGACTCAACGTGTACAAATAATGCGAGTAATTAAATTTGACATTATTATACTGTTTAAAGAGTCGTGAACAGGTCACAGGTGACAAAGCACAAAGGCAGTGCCAAATTTAAGAAAAATATGAATGATGCACAGAGGGGCCTCAATTCCTTTCTGGCATTTATACTAGTTATCGACAGTATAAAATATAAATACATAAAAGTTATAATAGTTACTATAGTTAGTTGATTAATTTGTGATTAGTTTTCTTTGGTTTGAGTTACTGTTATTGCCCCAGTGCCAGCCTCTGAAAAAGGCATGGCATTTGCCAGTCCTTATTTGAGGCAGTATCAGTCATCCAGATCGGACACACCTTTGGGTAAGGATAGTTGGTTACGCATACATTAGTAAGTTTCTTCCTCTAATATGAATGCATAGACAAGAACACATATTTTGAAATAAAATCAATTTCAATAGCGCAAAAAGATGTAATTGTCCAAAAACTGAAAAAAATAGTGTCGATGATTTTGCCTGTAAATTATTTGGATTCTAAATATTTGATTATTCTAAAAGTTTAGAAGTTTTAAAAAAAATTAGAGAGAAATTATGCAAATTCATTATAATGGTCCAATCTATGTATATTTTCAATTGCTTTTTCGAGATGTTCTTCTTTTCAACGAGGGCGATAAACTTTGCAGTAAACTGAAATCAATATAATATTTGCAACCAAACTGGTTACTTGGAACTGTTTGTCATCAGTTTGGAATGAGTTCATAATTAAGTTACTTTTCCCCCATAATATACCAATGCGAATAGAAGATTCAACATTTTGCGCAAACTTTTCACAAGGTCCATTTGAGCTCCAAAACACAAAAATCCAGGAAAGCTCGCATCAGGAACATAGATGGCGCCGTGAACCTTGTTACATGTATTTCTAAGTTAATAGCAAACTTTCTTCAAACACATCCTCCCTTGTAAAAGAGGGGTGTTAGTACACGAGGGTTGGTCCCTAGCTACCCAATAAAAGCGCTGCTTATTTCGGTGTGTGTGCGTGTGCGAGCAGCAGCAGTAGCATTCCGCTAACTGCGGAACTGCGGTTCGCTCTATATAGCGAAGCTTAGTCTCCTCGGAGAGAGACAAATCAATTTTTCATGCTTTTCTATGCCGCTTCGGCCCTACGTAATGGGTAATTTTTATGAGTGTTGCAAACTGTAATCTCGAGCGCAAATTTGCAACCCAATTCACTTGAATTATTTATGGCGAGAAATCCTTGCCAAATGATTCGAAACTCTTGGCTGGATATAAATTTTAGATGCGACTTCATGCATTTATAGACCAGAGGATGATGCTGCGGCAGCAGATGAAAATGGCAAGGGAGGGAGGACGGGGAGGGGGCGGCTTTAGGGGGGGTCGAGGGTTGGGGAAACAACCCCTCATCAATTTAGGGGTGGGGGAGTTTTTTTCGTGCCATCAAAATGGTGGCTACTCGCTACAAGTGGGAAATTTTTTCGTTCTAAGACCAGATCTTGATGAGGCGGGAAAACGTGACATTAGGGGCCGTTCAGAAAGGCCCTTATTTTGTGTTTCTGGATCCAATAGTTCCAGACAAAATTTAAAACCACGATGAGACTAACGACATTTCGAAATAGAGCGGACAGAAAATTAAAAAAAAAGTTGGAATGGTATCGGAGCCCCTAAGTTCTAAAATACAATGTTACATAATAAGTTATCCATAACTACCATTATACCAGGTACTAAATGTACCCAAAATCTAATATTAAAAAAAAAATGGAAAACAAATCAAACCAGTGAGAAATGACCACGGAGAAGTTAAAAGAATGAATTCGTTTTATATACAGTATATATGCATGCAGATAAAGGGCGATTCACAATTATACCATTATTACCGCTTAATGACTAGTAATATCCATGTATTACAATGCATTGAAACTTGCTTTGCAAATAGGAAACAAATAATAATGTTAACCCCGAAGTGCATGGGGTGAGTATTGGATTTGTCCATACAGGTGTATATATATATATAGGGTGTTTCAAAAGTAACAGTCAAAACTTGTAGGGGTTGTAGAGTGTAGTAAACTGAACATGTTTATGAACATGTTTAGTATAGGAACCTAGGGGGTGCCGACGTCATTTAAAAAAGTTGACTTGTGTAATGTTCGACATGTTTAACATAGGAGTCAACGGAGGTGCCCCTTGCACATAGCTTTCCTTAAGGCGGGTACACACCAAGGAAACATGTTTCGCAACAAAAAAGTTTCCGAAATATGTTTCATGTTTGCAATTCCTGAAACAAGTCTCGGAAACATTTGCGTACACACCGACGAAACAATTCTATGAA
>JAQGAO010004646.1:0-14789 GCA_034697705.1 Ommatoiulus sabulosus
GAGGAATTTCCCTCTACAAGATACTTCTGAAACACCCCCGTTTGAAATACAGTAAAGATTAAATTAGTATCGACAGAACGCAGGCGAGAAAGTTGAGATAACAGTAATTTAAAATTATGAGTGAATTAATATTCACATTAAATTGCTCAGCCTTTTTACTATATATGAAAATTATTTCAGCATTTTTCATGATCTTGCCTTTTTTTTTCTTTCAAAAAAATGTTAAATCAAATTTAAAAATTTAAAAATGTTAAACTCAATAAAAACAGGTACATGTTTTTTAACAAGGTTTTGTTTTTTGCTAGAAAAAACCAACAAGAACTCATGGATTGATTGCGTGACAAGTGAAAGCTATGGACACTCAAGATAAACTTATCACAGTACCCTACAATAGCATTTCAAGTCCACGTCATTAGTTAATGGAAATTTTACACTTGAGTAATCCATTCCCTTCAAGAAAGTTGCCATGCATGCACTCAAGCGTGATCTGTCCTCATTTGACAATGAGATAATAAAAGCAAATGCGTGTTACTTGTTGAACCACAAACAACTAATTTAATTATAAATTTGCAATAGTAATTTATTGATTTTAACCAAGTGTGTTATAAGCGTTGGTCAGTTCTTAGAAATATCGCAAAGGGCACTTGGAAAACGATATCACCACAATTAATTTAAACGTTTTACATTGCAGAACACCAAGATGAGACAGCTAGTGTGATAGAATTACAACATAACCTATTAATCTCTACTAGAATACTTCGATTATACCAGGTTGGATGTAAATGTTGCCTGTAACCTGTCCATTCCTATTCATTATTTTTGAATAAACTTTATTTATTATATTAAATTAGTTGATAGTTGTTTTGTGATTTTTAACGTTAAAACTCCAAATAACATTCTCAGCATCTCCAGAAGTTTGTAATTAGAATTCTTCATAGAATCTTCCATGTCTTCATGATATTTAGATTAGTTATATACGGTATACCTTTATACACTGTATAGATAAGTGTTAAAATTGAACAAAATCAATGACAAAGACATTGAATTCAAATGATCTTGGTAAAAAGGTAATTTTTTTTTTGCATGTCTGCGTTTATTTAGCACATACTTGTTGTGCATGACTAATTGCACGTGGATTAAGCGCATTCATCAACGCAACTCTTGAAATCTTCTTAATTTCAATTTCAGATGTGGGTAACGCGACCGTGTCAATACAATGTACCAACGTGCGCTTTAACCCTAAACGTCCTGACCCAGATAATATCGTGGGCTCCAAGCATGCGTGTTAATTAAATGAACATCGTTGAAGCCCTACGTTCACACAATGGTTCTGACATTTTTTTTTTCGTAAAAAAATTATCGACTCAAGGTGAGAGTTTATTTGCGCGTTCCTATTGTGAAATGCAACATCAAAGTAAACGCAATTGTAATACCATCTATACACGCAACCTCCAGTAACAGTCTGCAAACAAGTAAGAGGATTCACTGGGGATAATCCAAAAGGATTATCTCAGGAAACAGTCTACAAAAGAATGGCGAAGAGAATAAGAACATCCCATGGAAGAAGGTTGGTTATGTTTATAAACAAGTACAATGTACACGAAAAACAGACCAGTCAATCTGTTTTCATGAAAGGTCGGAAAACTGGATATTTCGGATGTTTATGGAAAACCAAGAAAAATATGATGCTCAAAATCAGTTGCCCGTCACATTTTATGTGACTATAACTATATGTATAGTTCGTGCCAAATATTACGAAACACATTTGTCCCGAATTTCAGCATGCATCAGAAAACCAGAAAATTTTGCTCAACGAAATAATTTCATTGTATACATATTTTAAAGTAATATAGCAGATGTTTTTATATAAGACATTAGATTTTGCGAATCGTGAAGGATATCAGAAGTTAGTTACTATCAACATTATACTTTTGACAATCTTTACATGTTTTAAGAATGGAAAATTTCGCTGTAAACGAGGAAACAAATAACGGTATTTCGTAAGATATACCTGTAAATTGGTTTCTCACATGGATAAAACATAGCTTAGTCGCAGCTAACATTACCAGCCACATAATTAAAGAGTATAACTTTCACAAAATTGTTTACAACTAATTGTTTGGAGGCAAAATAAAATATTCACAACTTGTTATCTGAGCTATATATCCTCTTGATCAAAACAATTCCTTCCTCAAAACGTGGTTGAAAACAACTTTTCAGATGGCGAACATACAGTACGCTATAAATATTTAACAAGTTTACTACCCACTTCAGACAAATGAGTGGGACAACCACATTTTGGCAATAAAACAGAGAATTTTAAAGAATGTATCTTGTATATATGATATGTTTAACTAATTTCATTTTACCAGCACTGGAGGGATGAGGTAAGAACGAAGGTAGAAGCAAAAGTAATCCTGTTCAAAATGGCCCGAGTTTGACCTCAATTTCACGTGAGACATGTACTGTGTATATAATACTGTACGGTATAATGATGAAGTGGTAACAAAAAGATAGGGGGAAATGGCAGCTATGTAGGCTACCGAAAATTACACAAATGCAATTTGGCAGGCAAGAGTCAACAGCATGGAGGAAAGTCAGTAACATGGTGATTTACCGCTAGTCATGTGATTTAGGTTTCACTGACCGTTAACATGAAGAAAAACCTAGCTGAGGAAGCAAACACAAAAGTCGAATCTGTGAAATGCAACTAATGAAAAGGAATTTAAAAGAAATTTCATAAATCGCATAAAATCAAGCAAACTCCATATTACTGCGAGGTTTTGCATTTAAATACTATTTTACGTTTCAGTATTATCTGAGCTTTTATATTTATGGTGCGTTTATAAATAAACGTTACTCACTATTCACTACTAAAGTATATACATGTATGTACAAGCCAGTGAAGAAATTTCGATGTCTCTTAAAGACTTTCGTACAACGTTAGTTCTACAAATGTGAATAACTAAAAATAAGTTACACTTTTTTATACAGTATTTCCCTTCCGAAATAATAACTACAATAAAAAGTTTAAAAATATAAAATGGTTATTTCATTGTTTTGAATCGCCAGTATAAGTTTAACATAGATAATATTCCGTAAGAATACTCGTCAAAAGAGTGCTAGATATTTTTGGAGGTAAAACAAGTCAATATATTGTTACACGACTTTTAACAGAACATCATTTATAAACACACATGCATATTCCCAGATATTGAATAATCTGATTTTTACATGTGAAAGCGGATATTTGAAATTAGTCATAAGATTAAAATACAACCTCGCCCCTCTAGTAATTGCCTAACTAATCATTTCCACATCTTGAGTTGGGTTGAATTTCCCCGAAACTACAGCTATGCCTAAATTGATCTTCCATATTTAGCCAATGTTCAAACAGAACAATCAAATAAATTCAACGCGTTACTTTCTACACATCGACAACAATCAGGTTTTATTACATACAGTATATACGTTAAGAACACGCTCTGCTGCCAATCTCCTTTGCATTGATAATGCATTGATATGATACGTCAGAATCGAATTTCTAAACTTTTTCATCTTGGTTATCAACGCACCACCTATATAATTGACTCGGGTAACCACTGCTTTCGCGGGGGAATCTCAATTCTTCATCAGACATGCCCACAATTCAGAGGTGAATTTCAATTTGAAATTATAGAAGCCTGAAGCCCAGCATACCTTTGAGATCTGTGCCCACGCAATGGGGGTTTGCCTATGTATACCTGCTTGCGAGAACCTGTTCTTGGGACGGTGTTTTGTTTTAGGGAAGTTCAAGAATTGGGTCGGTGGATGTGAGGTGGTGATGCTGCAGCGTGTTCACTCTCGTGATAGGCCAGGTACAATACTTAAATGTTTAAGAAGAAACAGAAACGGTTGTAGGAGAGTGAGGGACATGGATCTGCCGAAATAAATCGTCAGCGGTGAAAGGCTTCGGACGACGCTGGCACGTGGTTTGGGGTCAAGCCCCAAGCAGGCGGACTATATAAAACAGCTCCGTCCTTTAAACTGGCCATTCATTTCTGCAACAGATTATCGCGGCGTCTGAACGGATACAAAAGCTCATACGGAAAGGTGAGTACCTCTACTTTAGAAGGGTGACAATTTCACGTAATTTCTGTAAATCGTAAAACCGCGCGACAGGTGTGCCTCCTCTTCGGTCGATCGAAAGTGCATTTCCGGGTGTGAGCGCATAGCTCACCCGTGTCTAGCTAAGTGGACACTCGTTTCGGATTATCGCCAGATTATCACCGGATTAACACTGGATTATGCAGACTTTGTTGTGCATAGCTGCAGCTATTACACGGATACCGCGAAGCGGACTTTGAAAAACACGCGAAATTCTCCGACAGTGCAAAACGAAAAGTCACACGTGTTCCCACACATCGAAAAAATGAAAATCTTAATTGATATAATACATAGCGGAAAAATATATTCGTGGCCAATGTACTCTATAATCAAACTTTTTGCAATGTATTGAAATTCAAATCCACGAATTTACTGCTTCGCATTCTACGCATGCAATTTTTTTCCAATTTAAATATATTCGCAATATATAATTAATAAAGCGTGTTGTTACGTTGACAATTTTCTTTTCGATGTGGGGTTCCCAAGCTAGATGCAGGAATGAACTGTGTATATTTATACTTTTGTTAAAAAGTAAAAGTAACTGAAAATGATAAAACTAACCCTAAAAATTGATTGAAATTGAAAAAGATTTCCGGAATGTTATCAAATAGAAATGACTTCAAACATTTCCGGAACAGCTGACATACTTCTTTCTAGTTTTTATATTAATGACATTGGCCCGGTGTGTTCTTATCTAATGTAGAAACGCTTAAATAAATTCTTTACACATGCTAAATCAGCAATGAATTAGAATAACCAAAAAATGCATAGTAACAATAGTGATTCCTTAAACATGTACCCCCATTTGAAAAAGCTATCTAATCTATTTACATATTTAAAAAGCGTTTTCCGATTATTTATCAACGTTTGTTAAACAGGGTCTCCAAAATTTAAGTAAAAGCAATTGCTTTTATACATTTATTTAATGATACTCTTCATATTTCACAGAATTCGCAAAGTTGTAAGCAAGAGACTCTTCATTTCATGTCATTTGTTATTCGAAATTTACAAGTTTTACAAATCATAAGTAGTATGACAAAGTAAGTTTTCCCTAAATGTAATATACCACGTTTTAGAAAAAAGATTCTGAATTTCACTATTTATCAAACAATCAAAAATGAGCATGATTCAATTTGATTTTTATATTCTCAAATCTGCCTAAATTACAAGAGAATTATTTTAATATTAAACAAAATATTTATTCATAGTCTGTGTTCAGTGATACTTGAGTGTAGACGGCTAAATGACAAAAAAAATGGGTTACCATAATATGCATGCGATAACTAAACCGACACTGATTTGGGCTGACATTTGAAGTTTAAAAAATATTTGATGAAGTGGAATATTTCAAAAACGTGTTTTTCCTTTGCATATACCTAAAGTCGTTTTATATTCGATCTTAACTGTCAAAAACTCGTTTGTTTGTAATTATAACCTCACGTTATCGCTTTGTCCCCTACTTTACGAAAAAGTGAATTAAATGTCGATACATGTCTCATCTGCATTGACGCACAATCAGAACTAGAAATTCAAATGTAGGACTGCACAAACTAAATCAACAAGCCAACGGGACTAAATTTGTAGGTCATAAAAAACCGCCATTCATAAGAAGATAACAAAAAAAACTGGTTTTAGAGATGGCTAAAAACTTGCTCGAAACCCCGAAGTATTAGCAATTTACGAGCATTTTCAATGTAACCAAGTTGACACACATTACGAGACTAAAACGGTAATGTACGCATAAATTAAACGAAGCAGCCGACAAAAGCAAAAAAAGAAGGAAAAACAACTTTTAAAATAACCCATATTTAAACGGACGTTAACTCCTTCATCACACTGCAAAGCCATTTCACACGAAGAAGTGGAAACACGTACCACCAAGACTTTTATAACATTAAAATTCAATAAATAATGGTTACGGCATTTTGAAGATGTAAAAAAAAATAAGCTAATAATGAAATGATGTCACCAATGATTATTTCACAATTAGTTACTATTGCAAAAGATGAGCATTGCAGAAGCATTGCAGACTCATTGCACGAGTGCATTGCGAGTTTGATTGCAATGTAGAATTTTAACTAAATTATACTATTACGATGGCGACTGCTTAGTCACTGTGAATAAATTTTTTGGCTAAGTGTCATCCTCAAAATGGCCTTATTGACGAGACACCCCAAATATATCCAATTATATCCAATAGTTTATCAACCCGTAGATGTGCGGTTGCTGTATGTAATGGGATTCCGATGCAACGACATTTGTAATTATGATTAAACTAACCAACCACATACTATAACGTAGCTGATCCACGGGATAATTAACCCAGAGGGAGTTACCCTGTTGACTAGGGTTTAATTTTAATTAAATGTTGTGAATCATCATTCTATTGAGGTACCATGTAGTTTTACGCAATTATTTGTATTTATTGAAGTTTCAAGATACGAACTTGATTAACTTTTGTCATTTTTACAGATCCGTGCTTTCCTCCCACAGAAATGTGGAGGCAATTCTTTCTCTTCCTCCTGGTGCAGGTGAGTGAAAAATGCATTTCTAATTTCTTCATTAAAATAATAACATCATTTTAATATTTATTTATATTAATATACATGTATACAAACGTGCTTAAGTTGAAGTTTAAATAATTGAGTAAAAATACTATAGTAGCATTAACAGAAGCGATGGCCGTGATGGCCTCGCAAGCATTTAATATTTTTCAATATTTAAAAATTAAAATATCCTTTTTTAGAAAAACATTCGTTCAGAAACTGACTTAAAAAACAATCACCAAGGGTGAAATTCTTCTTCGTCGTTGAGGGTAAAGAAATTGCAATTAAGTGGGAAGTTCGTTTGAAGGTTTACCTTGCGTCTCCGCAAAAATACAATTGGGCAGAAGAATTGGAGCTGGGAATGAGATAGGAAATTTAGTTGAGAAGTGAAATTACTCCCCGTGAATGAATCAGAGCATGGTGCAAATATAAAAGTTTCTTAATAAATCCTTCAGAAATTATCCCACTTATTGGCAGGCCTAATTCACAGTGAATGCTTTTGCATAACTCGCAAGTAGGTCAACGTGCCACGATGCTTATTCCTAAACAATACCATAAAAAACGTACTTGGTCATTTAACGCAATCATTTCTTCAAATCAACAGATAAGTTTCGTAACCTTTACGTTTTGTAATTACTAGTGCCCAAGTGGGTCTAATAAAAAATTGCCCCAGAACACCGAGAGAAAAGGCAAACACTGTTAACAGATATGCTATGCAGGGAAGCCGCACTCCATTCTACGAATTGCATTCCTTATAAATTTTACAAATATTGTAATTCACACGACCTGAGAAAATTTCACAAAATTAAAATGAATTACATCACATAATTTTTGTTCTGATGATATTGCTGAATATTCCAGCACGTCAAATCGAAACGATCATGGCATACATTTCTTAATAACTTAATGAGTATGCACTGTACACTATTTAGCCAAATGTTCAAGAGCCATTTTGGCAACTTAAGACTCCCTCGACTACCTCATTCACGAACACTCGGTTAATTAATGTAGAAAAAGTAAAATTATTCTTAAATTTAAAAAACGCCTAATTACTGAGTATCGTTAAATTACGAAGCTAGAATCTCAACGAAGATATCACAAGTCCGATTTAAATGTCTGAAACTAGTCAATATTTAATTTCATAGTTATAATTATCAAACGTTGATAACTCGTTGACCTAAATTTTCCAATATATTAATTAACAAGAAAATTAATCAAAGTCTTGGGGCAACGTCCTATTCAACTTCCTCCTCGTAAATTCGGATTAGCAAGATCCAACCGAATATTGCATAAGCAGAAAAAGGTACACTCAGGTATAGCAAGTAGCACAATGCCGTGCAAATATATACGAGCGTTTATGTACGATAAATATAGACTATATATGCATTTTTCATAAAATGAAAGGGGTGCAGATGATCGTTTAGTATCTACCCCTTTTTTATGCATATGACAACCTGCGAACAGTAAGAAAAATAATAAAATTCTGGATAATGTGAAAAGTTTTAGTGATTTACGTTAGCATCATTTTTCGATTTTTTAAGACAGACAATTTGCATTTCACTAGACAATTGGTTTTTTAATACGTTACTATAGCTACCAAACTTTTCATCAAGAAATCTTGTAAACAAATTCTGATGAAATCAATAATTTATCGAACCATTCTGCTTTGATCGTCTGAAAATTAACTAATCTTATCCGCCCTCATCTAATCGTGCACAGATTTAAGAAATATCGATGGTTATTTATTTACAAGATTAACGTCATTGATTCGAAACTATGAAATCCGAAATGCCTCCACAAGTCTAAAATTCCACAATTTAATCTCATGTGATGGCTTTCAGTCGTACACAATGTTTGCAAATCAACAGCACGTATATTTAGAGCAATGGAGGAATGACGGTGATGACAAACAACTAAAAATTGTTCACATGGGGGCCTAAGATAGTAGCACCCTTGCTTTCTGATGATTCAATTAATTTCGTGTTTAGATGTGGGTCCCATCACCAAATTATTTCAATATGTGCAAATATTTTAAAATCCAAAAGACTAATGATCCCATAAAATTTGAAAACCATACAATAAGGACAACAATTTTCAATGAAATTAAATAAAAACTAAGCTCCCCAAACTTTAAAACGTTTATCAACAAATAATTATGGCTTACAATGGTTCACAAGGCAACGACGCGCGGCAACAACGCTCGTAAACGCCATCTTGAAAACGCCACAATTTTTCTCGCGTATATTGTTAAATGGTTAGGACTAACTTTTTCCGTTATCAATATTTTTTCCGTAGATCATAAAATGAATACGGTTTATTATAACGAAGTAGAAATCTCGTCCACTTCGTCTTTCACAATCAAAAAGTAAAAATGATGTAATAATTGACAACGTTCGGATAAGTGAGGATTACGTAATTATTGATTAACATTATTTACTAAACACCAGCCAATTAAAGTCTAATCAGAATTGAACGACTATAAACCATTGTCTTTATTCAGTAAATGTATCCAAAATCACTAAATTAATCACTAAGCTACCATTGAGGTAGATGGCTTTAAAATCAATAGGGGTAACAGACAGAAGCTTTACAAACGACACTTTTGGCAGTCGTAACGGACACGTGAGCAAAAGGAATGAATTAATTGGTATAAAAACATCGATGACTAAATTCACACGTGACTTAATTCATGCCTGTCAAAGTACGATTCGAAAAGCTTCTATCTGAGTACCCTATTAGTTTTGTGATTAAAACAGCGCAGTTTGAAGGAATTTCCATAATTCTATATGCCAACAAGGTGTTGTCCGTCTTTTTACCCAAGTCATATGAGCCTCATAAAATTCTTATTATACTAATTCCTTATTGGGTTTTGTCCTAATTTGAGGTCTAACGCAAATGTTTTGTAAATGCATGACACGTTAGACAGGCCACTTTGTAATGTTGATAGCAGCATATTACAAGTCATTTGTTAATGGTGTCACAAAACCGTATGCATCTGCTCACAATACATGTCTAAGGTAAGGCTCGTATGTTGCCTGTACAAGTCTATTTAGTATTTTGTTATATCAACAAATTCGTATTCCGTCAAACAGGAAAACCACGTTTTGAGACTAATTATACGAGTGTACAACTTTCCTTGACCTGCATAGAATTTTCATATTTTTTAATGGCATTTATTTTTTTAACTGTATGCATCCTATCTAAATATCTTGCTTATTATAGTATTTGCTATTCGTCAAAGATGACATCAGGCAAGCCAATAAGAGCGAGTAATTAGGCAATGTTCTAAACGTTTAGAATTATTGAAGAATACTTAACATGGCAACCTATTTCACATATAGCTTCTATGAACGCAAGGAGAGAATTTTGCGTTGTTTTATAAGAAACAAAAATCATTGAAACAGGTCAAACCTGTGTTAAATGTCAAAACAGAGAAATATACTAGAAACGAGTAAAACCGAAGAGCCTTGGGGCATTCTGAAAAAGGAAAAGTTAGCAAAAACAACCTTACCGTTATAAAAAGCAGATGTGAAGTGGTTTCTTTTTTAATAAGAAACGGTGTCATAAAGCATTTTTAACGAAGAAAATAAAAGAAGACAAGTTGTTTGATCATGGACCTCACGTAGTGACCTGTGAAGCATAAGAAAACATCAGGTTTTAGATATAGAGGAATGAGTCGACGTTTTATCACTGTTTCAAAAAAGTGGGGTTATAAAAACGACCTCAAGGGGTGAACCCTAAGCACGACGGGCTAGCCTTAATTCTTCATAAAATTCTAATACAATAATCAACATGGTGGCCAAACGAGATATATCCGTAAAATGCCTCATTTTGAGGTCAGCTTACGGATTCAAAGAAACTTCATTAATTTCTATAAAAACTTGCGGCGAATGCCAACACGTAAGCTCACGATAAAACATGGTTTCACCGCACATACAGATCCAGAATTACTAGAAAACTAAATTTAGGTTAGGAGTGAACAAACCTGTCCTCTCCCTTGATAAATCACCAGAGGTGAAAAGCCACTGGGACAACTTAAAAGTCACTATACGGTAATTTTTTTTTTTTTTTTTAAAGTGTGAGGGAAGTAACAAACCTACACGAATTCAATTTTGGTGAATCTTGTAAGTTAAAGCTATAATGGCTGAAAGTAAATTCAATTTGATTAAGGAGAAACAAAAACTATACACATTGACCACAATTTTGACACACAAATAGTACATAGCCGTTCTGCTTTCATTAAAAGTTATTTACAGTATGGTATAGTAGTGTATGTACTAGTACAAATTAGGCATTGCAAAACCAAATAATTTAATAATTTAATGTAAATGTTTAGCATTGTCCACACAGTAAGATACGAAATGCAGCAAATGCTTTTCGAACAAATATTTGTTAAAAAATGTAAACAATTAACATATGAGATCACGAGCTACAAACATGTACATGTATATGATAATGATAGCGAAAGAACAACGTTCTTGAGGACACCAAAGTATAATGGAACAGTCAATTATGATGAGAATGAAGGCTAACATTATATACGCAAGTAATATGCAATTACATACAGTATATACAATGTACAGTGAAGGCAGCATACTGATACTATTTTCTTGAAAATCCGGGTTTAGAAATTTTTTGCTACCTACATGTATTCGAAATTAAAACATCCTTCAATCGATGAGCTTATCACTTTTAAGCGGGTTTTGAAACCCTTACATTAAATTGACCTCTGATCTTTCAACACATCCATGATTAAAATTCTCTCTAATACATTTGCATAAATGATAGACTAGAAAAACCATAAGTTTGCGTATCGGTTACGGCAATTACTTTTGTTAAGGCTACTTTTTTATATCGATAATATACAAAAATGAGCTTCTCGATTAAAGTTTGAGTCATGCAATTGCAATTACCACGCGTGAGATCAGAATAATGTACTGTACTGTATAAAGAATGAAAAGAATCAAGAAAGCTTATACAGTACATTTGTAAGCTAGCATCAGGGTCGCGGTTATTTTACGATAATTTTCACAACCTGTATATATAAAGCCCTAAAATAACCCTTTTGACAGTAGTACAGTATATAAAGTTATTCAAAGAATATTCTGTGAATTTAATTCATGTGGTAAGGGCGTGTACATGCATTATAATCAAGCTTTCGTATTACTTGAAGAGATCATCAGAGTATCTGCGCATTTCAAGGTCAATAGATGATGTTTATGAATCAATAACGTTTCAGAATGAGACCGAGACAATTTAAAAACCCATTTCATTTTTCATATGCCAATTATCTCATCCGTATACTGTATTTCGTTACGATGCGTGCAGTATAGCCAATCTTATCATGTAGGCTGTAGCCTACAGTACATGTATATAATCTATGCCGAATTCCGAAATGTTTAAAAAAAGCTTTCCATGGTGGCGCATGTCAATTTACTCGTAAAGCCTACTTAAGTAAAGTTCCTATACGCATTTACTATACAAATATATTACACGCACTGTGCATGCATTACATGTACAGGCGCCCATGTGATTTATTTAAATCAATAAATTAATTAAGTGATCATCATCATCATCATCAAAAGCTAGGGCGCAATGCCCGTTGCTGTCTGACCTAGACCGGAGCCAATGAAACTCCGACAGCAGATATCAATCGTGTTGTCGGTTTTGTATGGGCAGCGCATCGTTACTCTTCAGCGCGACCCTCCCCATTTACCCGGGCTTGGGTCCGGCAACAATAGCAAAGTAGATTACTAAAACGTGGCTGGGGACTGGGGAGAACCTACAATTTAAATAAGAATGAGGAAGGGATATAGGAAAGAATACGACCAAGGCTGATTTAATATAGGAACTTTCCCAGCATTCGTCTGGAGGTACTGTGGGAAATCATGAAAATCCAAAGTAAAGATATCTGACGTGGTAATTGAATCCGCATCTATACCGAATACGATGAGAGGATGCTAACCACTCAGCCACCTTGCACGGTCCGCAATTCAATTACAGTGAAAGAATAATGAAATTTTAAAAAATGCATTCTCAACTTTATGATGTATGACTTTATACTTCCGGCTTTTGCGAAACAAAGATGGCTGCCAAGAAGGTGCATTATTTCCTATGCATTTAGATTGTTCCCAATCTCATTGGTCCCGAAATGCAAACAAATATGTTCTGAAGTAGGACTATAATGTCATAGTAAATAACTCTAGAATTTCTATACTTATACGGTTATAACGACTCCGTGTAATCCTGTATAGATTGGATGAACATTATATTCCTATCTTGTGCATGTACCAGAACGTACGTCTACGTTACCTTACAGAAATGTTACATGTACTCCCCTCCTCCTAGTCGTGGCAAACTCTACCACATTTTCCGCTGGAAATGTGCTCTCACTTGGCATTACACAAAACAATTCGAGCGAAATGCTAAAAAAGTTACACTGACACACCTTTGACATACGACGCACTCCAAATTGGGGCTTCACGGTTCAATGACTCCTTATTGTTATTTTGTGCTAGTAGTTGGCGAAATGCTCTCCATAAGCTCAATTAAAAAACGTGGTCGTGTAGTGGATAAAGCTTGTACCTTCAAGTAACCTAATTACACACTTTTCAAATACAAGTTGCAGAGGGCAAACAGGTAGCGAAGGTATGGTGATAAACACTGCATCAACGGCAATGAGCCGACTTCGAAACGAGCAAAACTTAGGTAAATACCTATGAGCGTATGTAAGGGGGGGATCAACCCACCCCTCCCTCCCCATTGTTACAAAAATTGCCTTAGATAGAACTCCCTCCTCTCAATGAAAAACTATACCTACGCTGGCCATAACGATAATATATATTAGCTTCTCTCACCAAAGTGACGCCACCTAGCTGAAATTTCTCAAACTCAATCGACAATACCCCGCTTGGGTCGCAGATTGCACTAGCCTCGGGGGGAAAGAAGTATTGAGGCGGTATTGAAGAAGTATTGCGGTAGTATTGAAGTATTGAAGTAGAAGGGGGGAATGAGTCCCCATTCAGTTGGTAGCGCCCCCAAAAACGGGGGGTCCGTCTCAAAGGACAAGGCTACATGCAAGTAATTAATCCAATCCGATGTCAGGACCCTCGAAAAGGGCAAATCTCTGCCATACTCCCATTCGACCAGAACTTGTGTTGTATGGAAAGGTTACGGCTGGCACACAGGGCCTTGTTCTGGCCCTGCCAGCTCTCGAAGGTCGACTTGGCTCTTCATACCGCGTGTGCTGAAACGTACATTACTTATTATATGTGACATTTACAGCCCAGTTCCGCACTGCACGTGTCACGTCCGAACACTGATGACTCGACTTTTATCTCCAAGCAAGGCCTCGCCATGGCATCAGGAACTTTTTAACTCATCTACATGTAAATAATAATAATTTATGATGCATTAAACGTACGTCGATTTACTTTGCAGGTCATTAGAAGTATGAAAAGATTTTTAGATTTTGATTTTGATTTTGATTTTTAGTCGCATTAATAAAAAGTTTTACACTTACGTTTTGTTGACGTATTCAAGCAAAAATGTTACGAACAGCTGGTGGCGTGGCTTTTTTGTTCCTATGTTTCATCACATAGGTTTTTAGAACTGCAAGCACATGCTTGTTCATTGGAGGATTGGCGCCCTTTAATTTATGCCGCATTCACCATGACATTATAGTGTGATGAAATCGAGAGGTCAAAAATCCATTTTAAAATTACAGAAAAAAGCATAACCTTGTTTCGAATGGCACATTAGCGTTCATTGGCTAGGTAGTCCTCCAATAAAAAACGGCCGTATTTAATATACACTATGCTGCAAAAGTACACCCCTTGCTTTATTACTTAGCATACAGCATACATTATTAAGGTAAATTATTAAATGCATTTTTTGTAATTTTAGAAATGCGTTTTTGACATCTTAAACTCGTGTTTTGCCGTTTTTTCAACGTTTTTGAGAATCCATGCATCGAGACGAATCGAATGAGCCTAAAAACCAACAATTTGAAGAACATGGTTTTTTCGGTCGAAATCGAAAAAAAGCAAAGGGTATAGCCTTACCTTTTTTTTGGTCCAAAACAAAAATGTTTTCCGA
>JAQGAO010004647.1:0-14786 GCA_034697705.1 Ommatoiulus sabulosus
TTAAAAAGCTGTCAGTAATATTACAAAAAATATTTGTACCATTATATGTAAAAATAAACATGTAAATAAAAAAAACACACTGGCCAAATATTTTTTTGCTCACTGTATATATAGGCCTACAAATGCCTATTTTAGCCATGTTTTGCTTGCAGCATATTGCTGCAAGCTAATATTAGAGCACTGGTCAAAAAGTGATGCTAATAGTTCAATTAAATTTGGGAATCGACGATCGTATAACTTTTGGGACGCATATGTAGGGTCATAAGCATGCATGGACAAGGTTAAGTAGGCCTACAGTATGTGCGAGATTAGGTGCAAATATTTGAGTAATGTGATCGCCTTTCGCATTTACGGAATGTCAACATGTAGAACGTAGTACCACTGGCAGGTAATCGCATATTCTGTACATGCATGTGCCGAGTGGGCCAATTAAACTAAACCCATGTGGTACGTACAAATTAAACGATTAAGGAACATGTACAATGCATGTATACGGATCCGTACCGTAAACCCTATACGTTATATTTCGCAAAAGCTTTTCGCGAATCAAGATTGGGTGTGCTGTTCGGACAGTACCACACTAAATGCTTGTAAACGCATGACAGTGTAAACAAATATTTACACAAAAAAATTAAAACTTCGACCTTACCTGCTAAACTAGGACCGATGTAGAGTAGCAACCCAATCCAAACAAGCTTCCAGTACTTCATCTCCAATGACATGGCATCATGTTAGCAGCTTCAACGCTTCGATCAAGACGCAATAAAATTACGATAACGCTTCACGTGAAAAATTAATCAAAAATAGCGTTGAAAAAAAAAGCAATCGGCAGAAAAGCGTTGCAAAAATCACATCAAACCAACTTTTAAGAGCGAAAAAAGGATAGAAATAAATTCTTCGAGTAAATCGTAACGTCTCTGGGAATCATTTCGAAGTAAAATAGCCTAGAAACGGTGTTATTTCAATGGTGCCAACCTAACTCTCCGCTAGGGTCGCTAGGATAACGGCATTTTTCTCCATACTGTAAGCTGGCAGTGTTCTACTGTGAAGCTGGTCACTAGAGGGTGCTTGCTTCGCGACAACACTAATTATTTTTGACACGGTTTCGTCATCTGCAGGTGGGTAAGTTCGCGTTTAATTTACCTTGAAACCTTTAAATTACATGTACATAGTTTGGTAATTTGGCCGATTTTGTCCATGCGTTTCTCAATAATTCAATATGGTTTACGCAAGAGCTTGTTTTCCAGGGACATTGTAATTGTGCTATCGATATTTGATAGAATTAATGGATTAAACCATCTTTATGAAAATGCTCAATATATTTACTATTTCTATTTGAATATTTTTGGTTTAGAAGGATTTTGGTATTTGTCTAACAAATTGACACCGAACATACAGTAGTTGAACATGTTGTAAACAGTTGGCGCGTATACAGTAGGGCCTACATGTCAGTTGTATACGTACGATGATCGACTCGATCGATGTGCGAGCTCCTTGCTACTCAAAAGTTGAAGCAAATTAATTGATATCATCATACTGTATGTCTTTGAGTTCGATCATATATCGCATCATTCGTTGATAAAGTGGATATAATTTAATTCTTTTAATATGTATATACACTGTAGGAGATGCACGGATGCATGATTTACAGTATATTTGCGAATACCAAAACTAAATAAATTCATTTGAATTAAATTATCTGAAAAAAGTTAGGTTTCGATCAAGATGGAATATATGTCTAGCAATTGTATCATGAAGTGATTGTTTAATTGACGAACGTATAACATGCAAATATTAATAGAATGGGCTGGCATTAATTGATACCTGAAATTGTTATACTGCAGTCGATGGTGAAGTCATGGACGTGCTCACAAAATTAAAAAACACAGTTTCCACAACTGTATCCCAATTATCAGGAGTCTTGCCAGGAAATCCTGTAACTCGGGAGTTTGAAGCAACTCGCCATATAGCAAGTGCAGGACCTGGTCTTCTCTGGAAGGTTTATGAAGGCCACAAGAAATCCACGAAACAAGTAAGATTACAGTAGACTTAGCTAATTAGCGCTTTTAAAAATATCAAAATTGTTATTAAGTTTTTTGACATTTTAGGAAGCAGCAATATTTGTTTTGGAGAAAAGAGTGTTGGAGAAATATTCCCGGCGTGAGCGAGATTTAATTTTAGACAGTCTTCGCAGAGGCGTAGCTCAAATAACACGCTTGCGCCATCCCAAAATTCTTACTGTTCAACATCCTCTCGAGGAATCAAGGTGGAGTAACATTGTAGAATTACCGATGCAATTATTTCCTTACTTACATTAATTCTTGTACAATTTGAACAGAGAGAGTTTAGCATTTGCTACAGAGCCGGTTTTTGCTAGTCTTGCCAATGTTATTGGTAATCATGAGAACATGCCATTACCCTTATCGAGTGATATTAAGGATTATCAGCTTTTCGAAGTCGAAATAAAATATGGAATATTACAGGTGATCTTCAATTACCGGTACTGTAAAGAGACAAGTTATCATTTCATTCTAATTTATTATAATTACTATACTGCTTTTTTGCTAAATACATGTAGATTTGTGAGGCCCTTACATTTCTCCACGGTGATGTGAAGTTACTTCATCGAAATATTAGCCCGGAGTCTATCGTCATCAACAAAAGCGGTTCTTGGAAATTATCTGGATTTGAATTTTGCATCCCTAGTAAAAGCCCACCTGATCAACCAGTCAGTTTTACTCTGATACAAACAAATTGGCTATTTGCACAATATTAATTTGTTTTTTTATTTTTCTAAATCAATTTATTTTGTACCGAAAGAAAAAGAAAATTTAATACAATCAGAATTTATTTTGAACACATTTTATTGTGATTTTTGATTTTTTTTAAATGCAATTAATAAGGTGTAATTTATTTCGTAACACCTTTAATTTGTCCAAAATATGTCTGTTGTCTGAAATTTCATTGTCACCATACAGGGTGTACAGTTTGCATGTGTATCAACACAACAAATTTGTATCTTTTAAACTAAAATAAACAATTTAATAATTCCTTCTCAGCTCTCTATAAGTTAACTAGGGTTATCCAAAAATTATATTGTCAATGACCTAGAACAACATTTTTAAAGTCATCCATGCCTCCCATCGGAAAACTTTGCTAATATCTCAAAAAAATGCTGGAGATAGAACACTAGTGTAAATTAGAAAGTTGTACGGCATATCCTAATTAGTCAAATATACTTGGTTTCACGTTTTTCCGACGTGTACAGAGAGCATAATAATTTTTAAAGAAACTGTCGCACAGAAATTCTAGTAGGTTTTTTAAAACATTTCGGCGTTAAAAAAAAAGCTTATGGGCAAATTTTAATTAATTTAAAAAGTGACTACTGGAATTAAAGATTGAGCTTTCAAAGATACATTATGATCATTACAATGTGTTTTATTCCCCTACAATATTGTTAGCAGTCTGTGTTTTTGTTTCTTTCAAGCCAAAATGGAAATGTTTGTTCTTTCTGGAAATTGTGTGTGTGACAGTTCCTTTAAAAATTATTACTTTCTCTGTATACATCAGAACAGTATGAAACCAAGTTTATTTGGCTAATTAGGATATGCCGTACAATGTTCTAATTTTCACTAGTGCTCTAGCTATTTCAAGAGGATTCTCTGCACGGGAAAGATCCCTCTTGGGGGGTGGAACCGTGGAAGTCCCCCTTCGTAGGCAAAAGTTTCAGGTATACGGTAACGCTGGCACATCTCCTGGCATTGGTGTTTAGCCCTCGTGTGCAGAAATACGCCAACGTTAAAAATCTACCAACAAACAAACATTTTAGTTTAAAAGATACAATTTTGTTGTGCTGGTACATTTGCAAATTGTACACCCTGTATGATCATTGTTGTTTTACAGACAAGAAAACTTGTTTTTTATAGCCTTCCTGGTCATTCCATGAGTGGGAAGCTGATGTTCATCCCCATGCTCAGCCTCCGTTAGCTTATTTAGCACCAGAATATGCCCTGACCTTATCTTGTGACGCTTCTAGTGATATGTACTCGCTTGGTTCACTGATCTATT
This sequence comes from Ommatoiulus sabulosus, assembly GCA_034697705.1. Classification (NCBI taxonomy): domain Eukaryota; kingdom Metazoa; phylum Arthropoda; class Diplopoda; order Julida; family Julidae; genus Ommatoiulus; species Ommatoiulus sabulosus. The sequence goes on from JAQGAO010004647.1 coordinate 4,069, forward strand.
CAGTGTTTAATAGAGGAAAAACACTTTTGGGCAGTGGAAATACATATAGTGCCTTCAAAAAGCATGCATGCGAGGTGAGAAATTGATTGCTTATATTGTAAGATGATATCATTAGTAGTCTAAAATGTTCAGTTTACAATTTGCTATTTTTTTTTCAGATGAAGAGTTTATCAATTACACAATTAGGTGGCATACCTTCAGAAGCACGGGATCATGTTAAACTTCTTCTTAATGCCACTCCGGAACTTCGACCTGATTCTCATCAATTCTCAAAGGTCTCAGTCGATTTTACAAAGATGAACAAGTGCAATTATCATTAAAGCATCTCTACTCATTTCACTAACTATTCTTAATCAAGTTAAAATTCTGAACAAATTTCAGATTCCTTTTTTTGAAGATGTTGGTGCAAAGACACTTGAATACCTTGACTCATTATTCCAATGGGACAATCTCCAGAAATCCCAGTTTTATAAAGGCCTTCCACAAGTCATAACAAAGATGCCCAAGGCAAGAGCACACCTGGGTTGATATTAAATTTAAGGGAGGGCTTCCTTAATAATAGTTGTTTTTTTCTGCTCCTAACATAACAGCGTGTCAATTTATATCGTATTATACCCTGCCTTGCAAAGGAGTATGTTAATGCAGAGATGGTACCTTTTGTTCTGCCAAGCGTCCTCTTAATAGCTGAAGATGCTACTAAAGAGGAATTTTGCAAAAATATACTACCAGAACTCAGACCAATATTTAAACTGCAAGAGCCAGTACAGGTTAGTTCTAGGTCGAATTGACATCATGAGCCTGAGATTTAGTTGTATCTACTTAAAGCTGCATTCTTTCTATTATGCAGATTTTGCTGATTTTCATGCAAAAAATGGAATTGCTTCTGAGCAAAACTCCCACAGATGATATTAAATCGAGTGTCCTTCCCATGGTGTATCGAGCACTAGAATCTGATACATTCCAAATTCAGGTAGGAGGAAAATATTAATCTCTATACATGTGATATGCATGATCAATTTTGTACAAACATTCTGATTTAAATTTTAGGAATTGTGTCTCAACATCATTCCCAATTTTGCCAATTTGGTAGATTATCCTTCCATGAAAAATGCATTACTTCCACGTATTAAAAAGTTATGTTTAACAACGCAATATATCTCTGTAAGTATCAGTGATGTTTTGCTGCCATAATGCAAAATATGCCTGTACCATAACCACCTATTTCTTACTACGTAATGCATTTAAGGTTCGTGTCAATTGTTTAGTATGTTTGGGTAAACTTCTTGAGCATCTTGACAAATGGCTTGTTTTGGATGATATCTTGCCCATGCTTCCAGAAATCCCTTCACGGGAACCTGCAGTTTTAATGGGAATACTTGGTATTGATAATTTTCCTTTTTTGCAGTTATAAGTTTAACTCCTGAATTTTAATAAAAAAAAATTGCCATTTAGGCATTTATAAACTGGCCTTAACTCACAAGAAACTCGGAATCACCAAAGACGTAATGGCCACAAAGGTTATCCCATTTATCATGCCTCTCAGCATTGAGAGTGGATTGAATCTTGGTCAGGTGTGTGCTTTTAAAGTTCTAAAAAAATTACATAAAAACGTATGATGTGAAAAATATTGTGCATGTTAAATATTTTAGTTCAATGCAGTTATCGCAGTGGTTAAGGATATGGTTAGTAGAGTTGAAATTGATCACCGAGCCAAGTTAGAGCAGTTGAATAGCATGCAGCAGGAACAAAGGTAAATGAATTTAGAGATTTTGTACTGGTTTTCAAATAGCATATTTAAACTGACATATCTTATTATTTTCAGATCATCACTTGAAATGAGTAAAGTTCACATGCCAAACAAAAGCGAATTAATATCTGGAATTGAAACTAAACCACTTAGTGATGTAAGCTTTCAATTGTTTCTGCTAAAGACTGTCTTTCATGACTACTTTAGGGTGTTAGCTATTTATGAGATCTTTAGATATATGTACTACAAGTTTTTGTTAACTGTTGACCAAAATAAAGAATTCAAAACTAAAGTGATATTGCATGAATTTTGATGTGGTTCAGCTTTTCTAAACTTGGTTAAGGTTGATAAGCCAGTGAATGGCACAGCACAATATATCTGGGTTGGGCTACATGACCTAGAGATGGGCGAGCTGAACTTCCATTGAGTTTTCGAGTCAAAACTGGTTTTTTGGAGTTGAACTGCAGATTTTGAGCAACTATTTCCAAGCCGTGAGCTCAAAATTTCAATAATTTTAAGTCTGAAAAAATCTAGCTTGACTCAAATAACAATAGTCAGTGAAACTTGAGTAATCGATTCCAAACAAAACTCGCTAAATTCGACTTTAGTTCAGCTCTCCCATCTCTAATACGATCTAATTGTTTGTGATCCAATTTCAGACTGATCAAATGTTTCAAGGGCTTGGATTGGGCAATTACGTTACAGAAAAAGATGTTACAAAGACTGCATCAGAGATTTTACCTGCATCAACTAATTCAACAAACAAGTCTGCTGTTTCATCAACATCTAAATCCACAACGGTTGGGAAACTTGCATTTCTTGAAGTTTTCTCCAATTTTACAGCATCATCCTTATCTCAAATTTGGCATTCTGCTTTTCAGACGTCTTTATCATTAGAAGATAAGGAAAGACTTGCTAGAGAACAGGATCGCCACCAGCAATTAAAGAAACAGCCTCTTCTTCAGCCTAATCAGAGGATGGTGCGGCCACCGCCACCACCTGCTAAGACTAAAGATGGTCCAAAAGATCTGACAGACACACTTATTAATTCAAACCTGGCAAACATGAATTTAGGCCAAACCAGACCAACTTACGCTCCCAATTACAGTATAAATGTGAGTGGCTTTAGTCCTGCTCCAACTTTACCTGCCACGGTCATGCAACAGAGTGGCAATTATCCAATGGGCTCCCAAACCACATTTCAGTCACCTCATGGCTCATTTTATTCCAATGGAATGGCTGCTCCCAATACAAGTTGGATGTTGAGCAATTCTAACCTGACATCCAACAATGCTTCAACATTTTCCGCTTCAGCATCTGTCCAACAACCAGACTTAAGCTCTTTCGACAGTCTGCTATCTTCCTCGTCTAATAAGCCCAGAATGAGTATGAATCAAATGGTTGGTCAACGGCACCCTGTTGCACTTCCATTTCAGTCCAGTCCTAACCAAAATACAATAGCGTCTCAGAGGTTTCCTCATGGAATGACACCGGCCATATTAAATCCACCACCTGCTTTATCTGGACTGGCATCTCCATCAAGCTGTGATGGTAAATCAAACGCTTCAATGGATTTATCTGATCTTTTAGGATAATTCTTAGGCATGGTTGCTTTCGCATAAATTTACTCAAAACCTTAATGTAAATGACTTCTAATCAACCGGATTTATCAAATTGAAATTTTTTATTAAAAATAAGCAAATCTCACTAAGACTTATAATTTTTAAAATTAAAGAAAAATTGTTTTTTAACGAGGCTATTTAAAGCCAAAAAAGATAAAATTAAAAAAGCATGAATAGCTGTGTAGGCCTTCGATAAATACATGGAAAATGTTAATATCATAAATGGCCTGGTAAATTCATGAAGATCACATAAGGTTAGCAGCAGGCTTACATGTGGAGCCATTTCTTTTTTTAAAAAAAAAACTGCTTACCAGCCATTTCTTTTTTAAAAAAACATCTCCCAACTTTCATGAAATAAATTTTTTAGTAAAAGTGGAACTTGTTTATAAAAGCTGGATTTAACAAAGGTCTTTACAGTTAGTCAAGAGTCTATATTGTACTTACATTGGATTGCATGTAATTTAAATTGTCATAAGTTATTCGAAATAAAATTGAAGAAACTTTAATTTGAAGTTTTATTGGATTAGATACATATGTTTGGTAATAAACATAAAGACAGGTCACAAAACACATGGAATAAATTTACCTTATCCTTACTTTTACATCAAGCGCTTCCCATTCATGTGAAACAAAATTGATTTTATGCACATCTAAATCTAAGGAAATAAGACATCCTCAAACAAAATTTGCAATGGGTGAATTCTTGTTTCTGTCAATTAACATGCACTCTTCAAACTTTACTTACCTCAACCTAAACCAAGATGGTTCCAAATTTGGTTGAAGCACTTGTTCAGATATTAATGTGCTGGGGTTAAATTTTAAAATCACTGGATAGCTAGTTGCACCCAAATCAGCTGGTATTTTATAGTCAGAGTACTAGTCAGTTTGGTAACAGAACATAGCATTTATAATAGTGTACTTGTAAATTTGCCTTCACAACTTAAATTCATTGGGTACAGGCACATTTGGGCAAAAAAAAGCATTATTGCTAATCTCAAATTTTATTTCTAATGTATATAATGGAGTTAAAAGAATAGATTTTTTGCCATGTTTGTATTTTGCTACATGATAATATAATTCCATAGAGGAACGTCCCCCTTTATACATTAGAAATAAAAGTACATACCAAATGTACCTTGTATGAATTGGGAATAGCTGTAATGATTTTTGCCCCTATGCAATTACAATATAAAATATTAAAATTACCTACAGTGCATTTTTTTTCTTCTTTTTGATATTTTAAAACCAACTTGCCATCATTTGTTAACATTTTAAGTAATTATAAACGAAATTGCAACTCCTCAATTAAATTTACTCAACAGAATAGATTATAAAATAATGCCACATCACCAGCTTCCATCAATACCAAAGGTATTCAAATAACGAAATAAAAATCAGGAAATGTTGGCATCATTACCAAAAAGAATTCACCCAAAAGCAAAAATGAGCACAGAGAAATGTTAAGTGATGATGTGGGGCTCAAATGCACTATGCAGTGTTCAACTAGAAAGCATAGTAGTAAAATTAGGCACTGACAATAAAGGATATTTGTTGCGCTAACCAAGAGATTTTCAAACCTTCAAAATAGACACGAGTCTACCATAAAAGTACAGCCAATATCTGCAATTTCTAAAATTATAGAGAGGTAAACCAGTAATCCAATAATAAACATTGCAAAGGCTAATGAGCACGTAATTATTACTGCATGCTGTAGGCAAATGTTCGTTAAATAAAAGAACATGCAAAAAATTTAGGTGTAACACACATTAAGAAGTTAATTTTATCTTGTAAACTCATTGAAGAGCTAAATGGGTTACTGGTGAATTTGTCATCTAACGGAAACATCTATGCAGCTAAATTATTCCAAGATTGTGCATTAGATGAGTAATGCAAGTTTTAGGCAGTTCTGTCTACACATTGACCTAATCTTCATCAACATCTGGAGGCTCTGTTTTGATAGTAACCCCGCTATAATAATTGTTAAATTGATTGGAAGCAGGTTCCTCCACTGCAGTTCTTTCAGCTCGTTCGTTTGCCCTGCTATTATATTCCTCAAACTGATTGCCTGAATAACCAAAGCCATCTGCACTATTATCTGGATATTCTGTTGATACTCCATTACCATAACCATCATCATCCTCCTCTTGTTTTATAGCAATACCACCAATCTTACTATCCATGTAATCACCACGATCTCGATCACGCCTGTCTCTGTCTTTATCTCTATCGCCACGATCTCTGCGCCTACGCTCCTTACTTCTGCTGCGACTGCGCCTACTTCGTTTTCTCTCCCTAAAAATTCGTAAAACGAAGCTAATATTAGGATAATTTAGACCAAATGATTTTTCAACAACAAATACCCATGTATAAGCTTACTTGTATAGGGCAACCATTGGTTCTTTTTTTGTGTGTTAAAAATACTGATTTTATCAGAACCCAAATATAATGCTACCTTAGCTTTTTTTAGCAGTTTTTAGCAAATACCAGAAAGCATCAGTAATTAATTAGATTCGAACATATTTTAATTTTAACTCCAAAAAATAATACCCAAGTATTTTTTGCATAAAATTTGATCACAAAAACGGTAAATATCCCTTTAAAAGTCTGAAACTTTCAGGTTATGTTCCTCATTTTACTTTATTTAGTATTTTCAGCCTTATCCGGAGGCACAAGTAAATTAAAAAAATGTCCTACAAATTCGTTGACAATCTTATCATCTGTGACAGAATTGATATTTGATTGGTAGACAAAACCTAAGTCTACATAAGTCTTGTTCAATGTTACCCATACTTTTCATGATATCTAAGCTTATCACATCATAAGCATTGCTCAATCTCAATAAACAAGAAATAATTTAGTCTTAAAAGAACTGACCTATCTCTACTGCGACTCCGTCTTCTTTCTCTTTCCTTTGGCCGCTCTTCCATTTCTCCAGCTTCCACGTCAGCACGTTCTTCGACACCATTTTCACGGTCTCTATCTTTATCTCGCGACCTGGAACGTTCGCGTGACCTACGTTTGCGGTCACGCCTGCGTTCCCTAGGTAATTCACGGCTTCTGTAAGAACAAGAATATCCCATTAGAGGTACTCGAAAAGACAGAATAAAAATGTGAAAGATTAAGCATTTAACCATGGTAATAGCAAATGTGCTGACTTCTTTAAAATGTGTTATGACTGACTTGGATACAATGTATAGGTCATTGCAGAAGTAAAGGGGAAAAAAAAAGTTAAGTAGTGTGCAATTCTGAAATGGGTGTCACTAATATTGCTCCTACTGACCACAATCATATCAAGTACACTTAATGGACACTCAAACATACGCTTTGCAAAACTGCTTAAGCATGATTGGGCCAACTGACACATGCTCCATGTTCAAATTTTAACAACGTAATAACACAGATGGTGTATGACAACAGACCTGCTTCTACTTCGCCGCCTTCTCTCCCTCGGAGCTGGGCTTCTACTACGGCTACGTCTTCTTTCTCTGTCTCGCTCTTCTCCTGGTCTAATTTCTTCTCTTCCAGAATGTTTAACATTAACCTCGGGACCACCACGTCTTGTGCCACCTAGACCTCCACCTGACAAAAGTTCACAACACAATTAATTAATTGCTGCAGCCTTTGTTCAAATTAATTGATCAGCATGTGTAGGCATTCTCGATTTATGATAAAGAATTTGCCACTCAAAACTGCTTACACAAAATACAACAACATAACCGAGCAGATTTTAAGTACAAGAAATCCGACACTTACCCAATCTGCGGGGAAGCCAACCTTTGACAGTCCTTGCTCTTTCCACGTCCACCAGGACACGTCTTCCATCAATCTTCTTACCATCCGCATGTTTATAGGCAGCTGTAGACACCAGGGGGGCAAATTTTGGATGAAATACCTGAGCCCCAACACAAGCTTCAACTCCTTCCACATAACATTCATCAAACAATACTCAAAAAAACAACTTACTTTCATGGAACACCATATTAATCTGACATTACAAAACCCAATCTTACCATTTAACAGGTACTTTGTATGGAACGCAACAATAAAATAATTTAAATCGCAATGCCTGTTTTAAAGGTTTTCTTACCAGCTACCTGCAATTTCTGAGGACTAACAGAAATGGATAGTGTACTTCATACTCACAGTGAATTACTAATTGACCTTTTTACCAGGGGCAAATCTCACCCAATAATACATTACGTCATATGTTCTATTTGAGATGATACCAGAAAACACCTCTTTTTAACCTAATATGGTCATCTTGCAGTACAACATTCTTTCTTGACTACACTGCTGACAGCTGTGATTCTAGACAACATGTTTAGAATCACGTGCATTTTTCTTAGCAATAGAGGAATTTGCAAAAACCTCACTAAAATGCAGACAAATTGGTAACCAATGCCAACATTAAAATAATAAAATTGAACCCTTTTTTAGACCTCATTAAGAAACATTTGGTTTGTCATTTAACATCCCCGTGTCATCCTAAATCATTAATTAAATGGATTCAAAAAATATGCAGTCTTAGGTAATTGCAAACGTACAGTAATTAGCATTGGTCACCATGATAATGACCTTGACCTGGCTGAATCCAACAATTGGTGCAGAAATAAGCAAGTGGACAACACTTACAATGAGTAGATAACTTTAATTTTGTACTCTATTAACCAATCTACCAAAGTGCTCACTTTAGAAAATTCAGGTAATAATGAACTAAAACACTGCCAAATTCAGGAATAAAAACATTTTGACATTTGTCCGACATGACACACATGCCACGATTTCATAATGAATACTAACCTTCCAGTATTAAAGGCAACTAAAACGTAAACCTTTAATTTAGGATATTTCTCCAGAAAATGTCACGTGATTCTTGACTCGAAAATTAGTGCAAAAATCCGTGTAAACAATGTACTCTGTGCGGAATTACCTTTTCCAAGAGTCATGCAAAATGTCAGCAACAGATCACCTACCAAAACACTGAATGCATTCTTGCCAAATACCTGAGTTCATCTCAATAGTGAACAGGATTACAAAAATTAAAATTTGTACCAGTACCCATGATTTTACCATTTAACCATCCCAGATACTCATCAAGTCAAGCCGTAAAATGCCATCATTATTTTCTTCTTCCATGAGCAGAATACAATTCATCTTGCTGCGGTCAGTCGGTAGGACTACTTACCCGACTTACCTGACAGTTTTTGAAAATAGTTAAGAAAAACCCCTTAAGTACTCATACTAAATAAAGCCTTTTCATCCATCTAACGCCTAATTTTCTGGTAGTCTCAATCCATTGAAAAATTACTAATAATTTTGCAATGCCATTTGCTAGGGCCTATATGAGCTATCTTCTAGTCTATTTTATTTGCTAAACGAATACTAGAAGGCATAATTTTCATAACCCATTGAAACTATCAACAATTACTAAAAAGGTTATATGGATCTCTAGTGATTATTTTTATTTAAAAATTAATGCATAGAAAATGTTAATGTGAAATTCACATTTCCTATGTATCAATCTCGTTATCTATAGTTAAAAATGTTATTGAAAATATTACATTTTTTGTCCCATAAGACTGGATCACTAGTAGATACTCTTTAATGTGATAAGTATGTTAAATCTAATTAGCTCCCTCATTTAATTACAACAAGCCCTCAAAATACATCCTTCATTAAAACATATTGTATATGATCGGTATTATTAGAATAATGATAAAACAACCATTAGGAGGACATCCTTTCATTGTTTTACGTTGGAAACTGAAAATTCAGACAGGGGAAAGAGGGATTTCCCCAAATTGGAACATCAGATTTCCCAAATTGGTAAGGAACAAAAATTGCCTCCACAATGAATGTTGGCAATACTTGCCACAGAATGATTGGTAAACAGGTTTGAGATTCTCCTGTGTTATTTTCTCCGTTCGTATTTTTGCTTGGCAAGTGAAAAATTAAGATTTGCCAACAATGGATAGTAGAAAGAAAATATGTTTGTCGGTGAAGAAGTTTAAATTATCGAAAATAGTTAGAACTTTGTATAATAAACAGAAAATTTGGAATTTAAAGCTAAATTTCGTTGCATTAATGCAGTAATGAAGGACACAGCTACACTAACATCTCTCAATAGTAGCATTTCTAATCACTATGCATTTGTCTCATAATTCTGCTCATAAAAGCAAATCCCAGGAGCCTATTCTAAACCTTTGGGAATAACCTAAATCAACTGCTCCCAAATATCAAGGCTGGCAGAGGGAGCCTTACCATCCATCCATATACAAACCTAGCCCCGCTATTCAAAAGGAAGCCACCATCAAAAAATGTGAGCTGTGACAAAACAAGACAGGGGGTTAATGAAGGAATATGCCAGCCACATGATTCAAAGTAGCTTCATCCCCTTCCTCTTAACTTTTAAATAAGTTACCTGATGTCAGCTCAATAATTTTGAAGTACTCTCAAAAAATTTTCTTACGAAACTTCTCGATTTCTTCATCTGTATGTCAAAATGACAATAATGCTGTCCACTATCTCATTACCTTTTCATGCTTTGCAGTTCCAACACGCGTTTATAAAGGGTACAAATTAAATGGGTTTCTATTCTAGTTCTTTGTGCACTCATTTACTTCAGGTGAAATGTGTGGGGAAAACCTGTCGAGTAGAATTTCTACACATTCCCGACACCAACCACTCAAAAATTGACATTAAGATTACAATTTAAACCAATTTTGCATCCATATAGTGTAATAATATTAGATTTGAGTATTCCAAAATAATTATTGAATATTACACAATATTGGCTAAGCAGTAGAAATTTGAGTAGTTGTAAACAATTGTTGCCCATCAAAGTAATTTTTTTTATGAATATGGTAAACCAGTGCTCAACAAATTCTGGATCCAAAACCAAACAAACTTTTTCAATTAAAAGATAAAAATGTGCTTGTACATTGACCAAACTAAATTAACTGTGTAATGTTGTAGGGTCCTTAAAAGAGCACATCTGAGAGGACAGTTAACTACAGCAGAAAATGCTTCTGCCAACACAAGAAACAACTGACATTAACATGTCAAATATGTTCCTACCATTTTAACCCAACCCTATGACCTGATCTACATTATTATTCAACTTATGAAGATACATTGAAACGATCCGAGAATTTGATAGAGAAACCCGGAACTTCTCATATGAACGAATTTTAGCATTACAGAACAATTTAAATAAATATTTTTAGGGTTCAGAAACATTCAGATTTTGATCATGTATACGTTATGACATAGCCAGGCCTTCAAGTGCTGTCTCGAAAAAAACTAGGAAAAAACTAGGAGGATAAATTTTAAAAAACTAGGAAAAAACT
>JAQGAO010004648.1:0-14785 GCA_034697705.1 Ommatoiulus sabulosus
TCGTTTGAGGCCTGCTCGTAGCAGTAGTCTAGCTATTTCAACTAAAAAAATAAGGGATTTGGCTTTGACAAAAAAAACAAAGATGGTGAAACGGAAGAAGATTCATGATTTTTTCAAACCTGCCAAACAAAATTAATATACATGTACACGTAATGTGATAAAATAACTTTGAATACTTAATAGACTTGTTTCCTGTTTTTTAAATAGGTTTTATATTGTTTTGCATTTCAATCTCGATTATCAGAACATTTCGCTTATATGACACCTCTGGTGACAATAAGGTCATAAAATCATGGTTTTACAGTATTGATATTTAAATCCAAGCATGTTTGTTTTCTTATAGGTGATACAGTGTGTGCACGCTTTAAGAGCATGAGAGATACGTACATGGCAAATCTGAAGAAGGTGAGGGAGTCCAAAAGAAGTGGAAATGGGCTTGACCAAACATACAAGCCAAAGTGGCCTCTGTATTCCCAGTTAGACTTCCTAAAAAAAAGTTGCGCTCAGGCCATGTCGACCTCTAACCTTCCAGCCGCAGAGTGTCCTGATCCAGACAACCCTGTTTCCTTTTTGTACTTAGAGTTGTGTGAGAACTCCGATACTGTTACCTCAGTCATGGACATGGACGATAAACTGAATGTAAGTGTTTGCATTGCTACTTTTGAAAATGACAATCTTCCTATTGCAATTTAAATTCAGTGTAACTGATCCATACTTTTAATATTTTTCAGAGGCTTGTTGTGATCCCAGAAAACACTCTGCCTCGTATGAGCAACTGCCTTTCCCCTCAACTCGCTTTATCTGACACAGCAACCACTTCCAGCATCTCTAGTGTAGCATCCCCTCCTACTACATTAGTTCCGTCACCAGCAAATTCCCCCACCTTTGTCTGCTCCTCTGTGCCTCCACGCCCTGCCAGTGCCTCGTCCAGCACTGCTTCGAGCAGTAAGTCCAATAAACGTGAGGCCACATATGATCAGCTCTTTGAAAAGAGGGGAGCAGCAAAGAAGAAACATAACTCTATAATGGAGGAAGCTGTCCAGGTGATCAAGAAAATGTGCCAATCCTCAAATAAGCTCACTTCACTTAGCATTCCTGCTCCAGATTCCGCAGAATTTTTCTCCTCATTCATTGCAGCTCGTTTGCGTAAAATGGCTCCTGAAGTGCGCAAACAATGTGAAGATGATATAATGAAGGTTCTCCTCAAATATTAATTAAGTTCTAGTTCTCTTTTCAATTGTGAATTCTTATATTTCTATTTGTGTCTATATTTCCTTTGATGGCAATAAATACAATTTGCAGTATTTCTTTTAAAGTGTAAAGGTGTATTTATGGTGAAATAAAATAAAGGTAACATTTCAATATAATGCTTTTTTTTCCCAGTCGCAAGATTTTTATTCAACACCAAAAAAAGAATAAGATTGTATTTTCATTTTAACCACTGAGTTTCAAAATTGAGTGATAACAGAAGCACATTTCACTTGAAAGTTAGTTACCTTATGATGCTTGCTAGTTGAATGCTCACAACATGACCCACATATCACGTTACACAGCATAATCCACCATGCGATCCTGCCAGGGGACAGCTCCGGCATTATTGAAATACTCACACCATTGGTCTCTCAATGCTAGAGCATCGTCACTATGGCGGTTACCTCCTTGATTAGCATGATTTACCATGCCCTGTGCATTCTCTTCCCGCCACTCTCCATGCCTGATCTGATCAACCATTTCATCCTCCTGATCAAGTAATGCAGGTGGTCTGTACATAGCCCTTTCAACAGCATGGTTACGTAGCATGTTATGCAAACTGCAGATACTCATCACAATGTCTCTGGCATCGTCTGGATAGATGATAAACACCGTAGTGCCTCCTCATGGAGGCACCCATCACAAAAGGTTTGCTACTATTCAGATTTAGACTCTTTTCCAAGATAATATGCCAGTCATGACCAAAATTTCCTCATTAATTTAGGCAAACAATGCCCACATTTAATAAAATGTATGCGTTATTTCCAAAATCTATTTAAAAAAATTTAAAACACGCCTGGTTTCAATTATGGCAACACGGACTAGCGGCACTTTTCGCGACTTCTCCTGAAACTATGGTATCGCTCATTGCATGAGTACTCCGTATTATCAGCAGGCAGATGGCCTAGCGGAACAGACTCTCCAAACCATTATGACCACCTTGCATACTTTACTGGATGGCTGTGTTTGGTGAGCCCACCTACAGGACACAGTTTCCACTTACAACTTTTCTAAGCGGGCTTCTACAGTGTTTTCCTTCTTTCAGCTGATGCACGGGTTCGTGCCCCGCCTATTGGCCGACAACTCAGTTCCTTCGGTGTCTTTTCCCACAGAGGGGGTTCAGGCCCCTCTTGGAGGGCTTTTGCATCTGCCAACCTGGCTAGGGCCTGCGCTCAACAGAAGTGACGCTTTAATGTGCTCCGTTTGCCCATCTCCTTGCAGGTGGGTGACTGGGCCCTGGTTTGTAATTTGACCCTTGCCCGATTTGGCCAGGGCAAGTTTTGCGTACTTTTTCACGGCTCGTAGCACGTCGTTGGCCAATTGTCTCCCATGAACTTTGCATTACACGATACTCATGTGTACTTCGTCCATTTCAACATTTAATGTTTCGCGCAAACCTTCTGGGCTGGTCACCCCCTCGTTTGGACACTGCCCAGCATTTTTTGGATTCCCGTTATTCGCTGTGGCATATTGTGGATTTTTGGTCTGATCCGGTCTAGGGTCCACCACTTGTTGTTTTCGCCTTGCAGGCTGCATCACTCGTTGGTTAGTTGATTCCGGCAACAATCACCTAGCTGCCGCTGATGCCTCCATGCACATAATCGACCTTTCTGATGGAAGGTGCGTCTCCAGGACCCCGGTCCTTTCCTGGGGCTGCAGCCCCATTTCTTTCATCGCTCTATCCTTCACCTCGGCCCCGCTTGTCATGGTGTCCAGGACTCTTAGCCCCATTGTCTTTAACATGGTGCCACGTCCTTCTCCGGCAGTGGCCATTTCCATGCCTCCTCATCTGGCCGTGGATTGTGAAGTTTTTGTGCCCTAGCCACTGCTCTGCTGTTGCTATGTGCGGTCAGTGATGGTTTGGGCAATACTCCACGCACCATGTCTATCCAGCCAATCCTCGCCCTTGGCTGAGATGCAACGCACATTCCTGGGGTTAAGGAATTTGCCTAGGCCATGTCTTGTCCTCTGCTCTCCGGGTCACTCATTGTTGTGCCCGTCATCGTACTTGGGCGATCAACAGGAGCATGTTCAGCAAAGCCACGAGTTGGCAGATAGGGCCTGTTGTGTTGCTTTTTTTTGCATTGATGCCTTGTGGGTGATGTTTCCCTGGTTGTAGGTGCCCATCTTTTCACCTCATCCTGGTATTGTTTGTCGTTTCGTATTCCCCGTTTTCTTCCTCTTCTGGTGATATTTTTTCTTTATTCTAGTTTGCCCAGGAGTGGCTTCCTCTAGGGGGGAATGCTAGGGACCTGACCCTGGCATACGTCAAATACCAGCCTTCAGAGAGGGCACAGTCCACATTTGTGAGCCTGGATATAACAGACCTACCGACAAATGTTCGGAGTCGTTTCATTCCGGACCTTCCGGCTGATGGTTCCCTTGCCACTGCTAGTCCGGACCAATTCTGACTCCGATTCAGATAATGCCCGTTAGCATTTATAATTGTGATTGCCATGCATCACGACTTTGTGATATCTTTCTTTTGTTTTTGGCTGTTGGCCATGTTTTCAAGGCTCTGATATTATTTTGTACGCTTATTTTTAGCCGTTTCTTTTTGGTGCTCTAATTTCAGGCATCTTTATTTGGATTTAAGGCCAGCATCCTCCAAAACATTTGGCACAAAGCTTGCAGCTAACATCCGGATGGGACTGGACCACCTCCTCAGATAAAGCTTAGAGATGCAAATGAAGACAGCTAATCAGCTTTACAACTCGCCAGCCCTATCAATGAGCTCGGTCAACACGAGTTCAGCTCTCCCAGCCACCGTGGTACCTTTAGTTGCTTTGCTCATGGATCCAGTGATTGCAGAGATCACCGCCTCTTCATGGCAGACTGCACAACAGGCCAGTGCTTCCTTATTGACACCGGACCAGATGTTTCGGTACTGTCACCTTCAAATGCGGAACGTCAAGCCCTTAACATGCTCACTCTATGCGCAGCCAATGGCGCTTTACGATCTACACATACAGCTAATACAGCCTTGAACTTCACCAATATTTGCAATGCAAATTTCTCCTCGTTGACGTGGACAAGCAAATCATTACTACTGATTTTTTGATAAACTTTCGTCTGCTCGTCGATCTCTGTTCAAAACACATTGATTTACACAAAGCTACTCTTACATCGCGGTTGCGTGCTGATACCTGGGCATTACTTTGCGAATCCCCTGACCTGGTTTGCTTACACACTACAACAGAAATAAAGCACTCGGTGGTCCATCACATTAAAACAAAAGGGCCACTAGTGTTTGCCAAGCCTTGTCGTCGACCTCCAGTCAAATTCTCCAAAATGCTGAAGAATTTCAGAGAGTTCTTGGGCAAAGTTCACTCCATTTGGTCCCAAAAAAGAACGGCAACTGGCATCCGTGCGGGGACTGCCGCTGCCTCAATGCTGCAACAATGCCAGACCGGTTTCCAGTCCCACACATTAAGGACTGCACAGCATCTAGGTTTTGAATTCTGTTTGTGGTTCATAGACAGCATCCTGCGGGACTTTGATTTCTGCTATGAATGCCTCGATGATATTCTGGTTGCACCAAAGTCCTTCGCCGAGCATCAACAACATCTGCGAATGTTATTCCAATGGCTTAACTTGTTCAGAGTCATCAATTTAGCCAAATGCGTGTCGGTAAACCTTCCGCCACTTTTCAGGGTTACACCACCAGTGCTGACGGACTCACCCCTCTTGCCACCAAGGTGACGGCCATAAACGAATTCCCGAAACCTTTGATGGTGAAGCAGCTTTGGCAATTTCTCGGAATGCTCAACTTTTACCGACATTTCCTTCCTCATGTGGCACACCTACAAGCTAGCTTGAACACCTTCTTATAAGGAAGACAAAAGAATGACACATGCCCAGTGCCATGGAATGCCGCATCGAGAGACTTCCTAACTATTATGTTGAAATCCATCCATTACATGCTTTATGTAGTCTAAAGAAACAAAAAAACAGATTTTTAAATAAGTTAACACTGAGAAAAATGTCTGTTCAAAGTTTAACATTGGAATATTGGAATTTTGTTTATCATTCTGTCCCGCCTTATAGTCGAGGTGCGCATACGTAGAAAGCACTATTCGCACTTGGCATAGGAAGCTTACAGTGAGAAACACAATTTTGACTTGATCAAACTTTCAGCCAAGGTAATGCCCTGACAACACAAATCTATCACTTAAAAATCTACAACAGATTTTCTTATGAATAGTCCAATATTGCAAATTCAAAAATTTTACATTATTTGTCTCATAATTTTAGAACCACTTAAATGAGTGGACATGTCAGGTAGTTACCATGCATATGATACAATGAGTAGGGCCTTCTAAATAATTACAGATCCACGTTTTATGCACAATAAATAAAAGTAAAGCTATTCGGTTCTTTTCATTTACAGAATGCCTCGGCGGACTGAAAAAGATATGTTGAAAGAACTCATCCTGATGCTTGGTGTTAGTTCCATATATTGTCCACAATTGGTGCAAGGGCTAAACATTACAATGCATGACTCATTGTTGTTCCTGGCCATGCTTCAATTTTGCCGCTACTTGGGTGGGAGGACCCCGGTTGCAAAGAATGTCAACCCCATGGACTCTTTTTTTTCTGACTCGGAATCAGGCAGGAAGTATTTCAGAAGCCAATTGCGCATGAACAGAGCCGCCTTCATCAGTTTGTTCGAATTAATCAAAGGTTAGATAGCATTGGTATTGAGAAGGATAGCACATGCTAAATCAAACCCAAGAATCATATATTTAACATTTTTAATAGTTTCAATTTTAAGACATCCATGGGTTTAATGGTCATGAATGGTCTATGGCCTCTTTCAAAAATTTGTTGAAATAATATGTTTGAAAAATGTGTGGTTTACTTCTGGATAAAGATGCCATTACTGTATTGGAAAATGTTTGTTTTAGTGTTGTTTTTTTGAAACAGTCTTCTATAAAAAAAATGTCAGTATTATAAAAATTCTAAAAAAAATAGCATAAGCATACTTATTTAAATTGGTAAGTGCTCATTAACTTTTGAAAGGGTACATTTTGGACTGTAAAAGAGAGATAACATTTACAATTTTCATTTTTAATACTTTTTAATTCAGCATATATACAGTATTTAAGGAGGTTTTTTAACATTTATTGAAAATGCAGTAGCAAGAAATGCGATTTTCCTTCCCCTAATGTCCCTTAGACAATGTGAATTTGAATCACATATTTACTTTACACATTATTACGATATTTAACTGTAGTATTAAGAAATCTGTATTCTATACAATGCCTAATTATTATTCTTTTATTGCCAGGTCACCCTGTTTTTAAAGAATCCCAGGAACCCATTCCACTCCAGCTAGCCGTCACATTGTTCCGCCTGGGAGTTGTTGGAAATGCATCGCCAAAGGCTCTGGTCGCTGCAAAGTTTGGAATTAGCCCGGGATCAGTGCACAATTATACCGAAAGAGTCATTTGTGCGATCAATTCGCTGGCATCATTCTACATAACGTGGCCACTAAAAGACGAAAGAGCGAAGATTTCTATCAGATTGGCCAAAGCATCTTTACCAAAATGCCTTGGTTTCATAGGCAGGGTGGAAGCTGTTCTGATCTTTGCACCCACAGAAGATAGAGAATCATACTGGTCGAAAAGAAATCAGTTTAGTATGCAATTTCAGATTGTGTGTGACCCCGATCAGCAGATCCGTAGTTTATTCACTGGTTATCCTGGCAGTGCACCAAATACACGAGTGTACCGGAATTCAGACCCGTGCCAGAAAGCTGCAATTTACTTTGGGCATGAGGAGTACGTTATCGGCAATTCAGCATTTCCTGGCTGTGATACCTTGGTTATACCTTACAAAAACCATGGTGAACTGTCTGAGATCGAGCAGAATTTTAATAAACACATTTTAAGCGAGTGGAAATGTGTGGAGCACACTATTGGCATGCTCAAAGGAAGGTTTCAGAGCCTTAACGGTATTCGCATTGCAGTCGATGGCTACTCAGGACACAAAAGAGTATGCGAGTGGATCCAGGCATGTGTTGTGCTGCATAATTTTCTCATACCGCGGGATCCATGGGTCAAGTGCAGTGACGAAATACACATAGAGTCATGGATAGATGAAGATGACGAAGACGATCCAGATGTACAAGTAGTGCCGGCCAGAGATCTCAAGCGAGATGCGCTGTGCAAAATTGTTAAAGAACGTTTATTCTGATACAGTGTGTTTTGAATACCTGAATTTTTTTCGATGGAAGTTTTGAAGATCAGATAACATGAGATTTTAGTGATTTCGTTTGTGATTGATTGTGAGGCACTTTTTCGTTTTACAGCCAATATGTTAGTAAACTCACGTTCCCACAAATTTGAATAACCTGCATTTGATATAGTATGGAAATTGAATTTTTGTTTAAAAGTGTCACCTGGCATTGCATGTGACATATATTAATATTACCAAATAAATCTTAGAAAATAATTTAAATTTAATAGAATTTTGAGCTAATATAAACAATAGAAAAACAAATGTTGGCATAAAAACGAACCAATTTAAATTGAATAATGTCTCCTATCACTTGGTATTGTTTGTGCGGCTTAATATAACAGTTGGTTTTGAAATTTGTGAGAAAAGAATAAATACAAGGAGCTATGGTCCGTGGTAAAATTAGTCTTTCCATGGTAATTCTCAGTTGAAAAGTATTCAATTTACCTCAGTACCCTACAGACAGCAAATAAATTACATATCGTAGAGGGATATCGCCCAATTTCAGGAAAATGCTCCTATGTCAGTTGTGATCGACTTTATGCATCATTGCTAAATTGATTTTGCAACAAATCTGAACTATTTTAGAAAGATTATTCCATCATATAATAGCATGCAAAAGGAAGGACCACGAGTGCATGTAAGCATTTGTCTTATCCCAGAGTTTGGTATATATTGATTATTTGGCACGAAAATATGGAAAATGAGGTGCGAATGGTAAAGAAGGTTAGTGTTTAAAAATCCCATCATTAAAATTTCTTGTCAGGCCCTTAATCAATCCTGTGTTGTTATGACTTTATAGTACAAATAGCATTAGTTACGAGAGGTGTTGTCAGAGTTTTTTTATTATCAATATATCTTATTCCAAGTATACCTAGGATCTAGTGCCACCTTTTGCCTAGTGTTAGCACTAACTACACATCTCCCTTCCAAAATACATTTTGTAATTTCAAATTAATGTCAAAATGAACTTACTTCAATGTAACGCCCTGGCTTGATTAAAGTTCGCCCACTTCTGACAAATGTGCAGCTTGGATGTGGCCTGAGCTTATAGTTTTGCTTGCAACAGCACATCTCTGGTCTCTGGGGATGACTGAATTTCCGTCTGCTGGCTTCATCAGGACTGTTTACGTTTTGGTCAAATCATGCTCCTCTCCTTGGTCTTCCATCTCTTTGGAGTTGAAGTACTCATTGTCCTCTCTCCTCATTAAAATAAGATGAAAGTGGTTACATTGTACAGTGCATTTGTTAGTGTCCACAATGTGCATCACGTTTTCTGGTTATAAAGGCCGTGTGTCTTAGGTCAACAATCCAAACTTTTTCGCCTAAGTCCTTTAGATCACGTACTCCATGTCTACAATGAAAACTTTACTTTTGTGTTAAGATCCGCTTATCTTCTCTTTCTCTCAAGAAAGATATGTCAGGATCTTCAGGTCAAGTAGAGAAGATTTGATGGGCACTGCCTGGCACAATTTGCATTCAATCAGGAGTTCTGCAGGTAAGAAACCGTTGGCTAGGGAGGTTGCTTGGTAAGTCTGCAATGCTTTGTAGCAGTCCTCGGCCTTTTTCAGACATCGCTTGATTAGTTTTACCCCTGCCTCCTCAAATCCCTTGTTGAAACTTGGGGATGGAAATCAGATGTTTCAATCCCCATTCTTTGTTAAACTTGGCGAATTTTGACATCAGCAATGGTCCAAAGTGAGTTCCATTATTGCCAAAACCACCTCCGGTGTTCCATGTCTTGCGAACATTGCTTTCAGGTGAATGATCACTTCTGATTCTGTCATGATCTCTAGCTGTATGAATTCAGGATATATTAAGTAGTCACTTACAAGCAAGTACCATTTGGCATCCAACTCAAAAAGGTCCATTCCAAGATTTTGCCATGGCTGCTCTTGGAACTTAGATAGTTTTAGTGGTTCATGTCGATATGTAGCCTCCATAATACATTAAGTGCATTCCCTTACTAGTGTTTCATTGTCGGTTGAAATCCCTGGCCACCACACTGAAGACCTTGCTCTTGCTCGGAATTTTACGATCTCTAAGTGTTCTTCATTGATATTGCTCAGGATAAATCTCATCTCTGCTGGAATGATTATCCGTGATCCCATCATTAGTATACCCTTATCATAGGAAATGTCTTCTTTCACTTACCAATAGTCATTTAGTTCGGTCGAAAGTGACTGTTTTCCTTGCTAACCATGTAGACTTTATACTTGAAGCTGTTTGCAGATTGGATCCCGCTGTTGCGCCTCCACTATCTCGCATAACTTATCAGCAGCTGGAACATGAATCTTGATCATCTGGACATATGCAATTACACCGGCTGTGGCGTACATTTTCTCGAAATACAATTTTTACCAGTTTTAGCCAAAATTCAGCTTTCTGAAAACAGCTGTTTGACACCTAGTGGTTTGCTTCCCAGCAACACACTAGGTGCCATTCCTTATCTTGTCTCACATCTGCTCATGCTAAAGAGATTTTAATTTTGGTTGGCACTGACCCTTCTTTCGCAGCTGCGAAAGAAGAGTTCAGGGCCACATTTAAATTTATTTTAAACCATTTGGGTCGCTCCTGATTGGAGGACCCTTCCTTCCTGTGGGGTCAAACTGACCCATCATATAAGGAGAAAACTTCAGAATGAAGTTAGTCAGACTTTTGCATTCATCCAGAGAGCACGTAATGCTGTACACAATATTCTCTTGTGAGATATTGTGTTAAAATAGTTATCTACCTCAACTGCTATTATATATTCAATATATTATTCCATAGAGCATAGTAATCCTTATGGATTAAGTAAGAAATTTCATTTGTATTCATCAACTTGTAACCGTAAACAATTTATTTCAACATAACCTACATAAGAATAAATTGTTAGTAAAAAGCTATCTACCTGGATCCTTGTGCCTGTTATTCCTGTCGTGACAAGAAGACCATCTACTCCAAGGAAAACCTACAATTTCAACAACGGACATAAGTATAATTTTACCTGTAAAATTTCAAGCAACAAAATTAACTTTCAAATTGAGCAATATCCTAAAGCAAATTGCAAATAAGATATTGGATCGTGTTCATTTATTTGGCCACCTCTCAAGGCATCCAATTTCTTTCATCATCCCTCTCCTTCTCAGTGGTAAATAATGCACATCGTGATAGGATATCAGCTGTGCCTAACCCCTTTCCTGGGATGTGCTTGACCTCATAGTGGTATCTTCTTAGTTGCATTCAGATGCAATGAAGTTTAGGAGTCAGATCATCAAGTCTCATGGTCATCAATATTAGTATAAGTGGTTTGTTGTCGGTCTTGAGGTGTACAGTAATTCCCTTGATGAAATCCCAAAAGTGAAGGTTTTACTTGTATATGTAATTGGCTTGTATTTGCTTTTATCTTGCAGCTGTTGCAAAAACAACATTGAACGCTGTCATCTGTGGGGATCCCCAATGGATTTCATTCCGTTCGCTGAGGAGCTCGTTAAGCTCATGTGCTTTGGTTGCCAGATTCATAATAAATTGTCCTAGATAGTTCACAGATCCTAGTAAACTTTTCAGCTCAGATATATTCTCCGGCTTGTCCATCTTTTCATCTTTATGCACGCTATCTTGGTCAATGATGTGTCCGAAGAACTTGATTCGTGTAGGGCCAAGCATACATTTTTCGGAGTTCAGTCTAACCCCTGCTGTTATCAGTCGATTCAAGACTTTCCGTAATTAACGCTCATCATGTTCGGCAATAGTGTCTCCATGTACTAAGCTGTCATCAATGTCGACTTCAATGCCTTTCAGTCCCTCTAGGATGACGAAAGTTGTTTGAACATGCATCTTCCAAACAGTAATATGAAAGTCGAGAGATTCTGGAATTTGGTGTCTATAGTTTGCATTGCGTATTTGGCTTTTCCTAACCGTCCCAACACGTTATTAATTGCTGACATCGAATGAATTTCCGTGAGGATTTAACGATTGAGTTGTACATAATCTACACACATTCGTATGCTTCCGTTTGGCTTTGGGGCCTGAACTAGACCAGCGCACCAATTGTCATTTCTTCAACTGGTTTAATAACATCCGTCAATACCATTCTATCGACATTTGATTAAATTTCTGGGAAAAGTGGAATTGGGATACGTCGAGGTGTAGATGGTGCATGTAGACTTGCGTTAGCTTTTGATAAAATTTTCTACGGTATTTGAACTTTTCCTAAGCCATCCAAGAGTTTAGGGTGCTCCACCTTTGGGTCGAATGACATATTTGAAGTGTTGCCATCAAGCAAAGGTTGTTTAATTTCGTTTATGACATAAACCTAAGTCTTTGTTGACTTGCCTCTGTAATGTATCTGCTCTTGGAAAAATCCTATTGTTGCCATCTTGCCTTTGTTTGCATTAGCTCTCACCTTTCAGGTTTCCTTAACTTGACTTCTGGAAAGTATTTCTGGAAGTTTGTGTCAGAGATACATGTAATCTCTGCTCCAGTATCAGCTTTGAAATCCACTATCTTCGAATCTGTACCTGCACTCCTCAGTGTCTGTTTGTCGATGTGGCTTTATTTATTTTTGCAATGTATGTGTCAGCATCTCCCTCGACCTTCTGGACAGTTGCATTTCGACATACTTTGGCATATTGCCCTTTATTTTTGCTTGTATGGCTGCTGGTAACTTATGGATGCTTCACTGTGGGACAATTGTTGTATGCATTAGCATCCCCTCCGCAACGTCTGCAGGATTTATTTCCAGATTTTGCACTTGTAAACGGTTACTTTCCCTTTTCTTGACGCCGATTTGCTGGTTAGCTAAGTGCGCTTTCCGTTTCCAAATGTCAGCTTTCTTGTAACATTTGGTCTCGATGCTTTCCATGACCTTGGCTGGTGTCGATAAACTTCTGAGCTTGTAGTTTCACTTGTTCAGACTGTTTAGTCATCTGGATGGTTATGGCCAGGGTGAGATTGCTGCAAAGCTGAAGTTTTCCCGCCATCTGTCGATCCCAAGTCCCATTCACAATCTCGTCATGAATGAACTCGTCATAAAGTGCTCCAAGTGCACATTATTTGGCCATAGTATGCAAAGATGTGATGTACTCATCCAAGGAATCTCCTTCTTTTTGTAGGCAGTTGTAGAACATGGCCCTCTCATAAATCACATTTAGCTTTGCAATGAACTTCTTTTCGAAGGCCTTCACCACTTTGTAATAGTCGTATTTGTCAGCATCACTGAGTATAAATGAATCATTAAAATCTTGAGCCATCTTACCCATGTGGTAAAGCAGTGATACAACCTGCTTTTTCACCAAATGGCTAATATCTTGCTAGCCAATTTGGCCAATCAGCAGAATTGGTGAAGATGAATTCAACAGGATGTTTTACACTATTAGTACTTGCTGTAGTGTATGCCACATGATTTCCTGGAAACCTTGGACATCTCCATGGCCACTAAATACGAAGACATCACCAAGAAACTGGATGTGCATTTCGCCCCACAAAGGAACGAGGTATTTGAGGAACACAAATTTCGTCAGGTGGTCCAAGGATCCTCAGAAACAGCGGATGCATTCGTGGCGAGGCTACGCACAGCAGCGAAATATTGCGGGTACGAAACTTTCACTGACAAATTAATCGTGGGACAATTTGTAGAGAAATGCCGATCCAACAAACTGCGAAAGAGGCTGCTGGATGTTTCGAAGCTAAGCCTGGATACACTTCTAGAAGTAGCGCGCAAAGCTGAGGTAACGGATCTTCGCACCGAGGAGATGAATAAGCACGCAGGGCTTGCAGAAACAGCGGAGACAGTCAACTTTAATGCCAAACCACGTGCACTGCGCGCACCCCGGGATCCAGCGGAGGCTGACAAAGAGTCGAAAACAAAGCCAGCCTGGATGAAAATACAGTGCGACAGATGTGGTCGATACGGACACGAAGGATCCCAGTGTCGCAGCGCAAAGTCGGTCCAGTGCCGTAACTGCGGACAAACCGGACACTTTGCTAGATGCTGCACATTCCCACGCAAATCTAAAGGCCAGGCGGTGCAGTTCGTGGATTCAGGTGAATCTGCTTCGGAGGAGGACGAACAAGACGCGGTAGTACACCATATTAAATCAAAGAATGTATTAACCAAAAACCCTTCTGTCCGAATAAAATTGAATAAACAGTACGTTGTCTTCTATGTCGATACGGGATCAGGGGTTAATATCATCTCATGGGCAGCCTGGGAACAGGTCAAAGGAGATAACCAACTGCAGAAATCCAACGCACGAGTCTTCGCGTATGCCCAGGACACTCCGTTAAAAGTAGCAGGGGAATGCACACTAACCATGGCGTATAGTGAATACAGCAGCAGCTACAAGGTAATCGTGATGAGTGAAGACTACCCGTGTCTGCTAGGACACAGAGCGTGTTATGAACTAGGGGTGGTGGAATACCATGAAGGCGTCTACTTCATGAACACAGATGCGTCACTACAATCGGTAGTGGATGAATATGCTGATCGATTCCAGGGACTAGGAAAGCTGAAAGATTACCAAGTCAAGCTTCAGCTGCAAGAGGGGGCACAGGTCACGCAACAACGAGTGAGGCGCATACCCTACCATTTGCGGGACATCGTAGAAGCAGAAATTCAACGGCTTATCACCATGGATGTGGTAGAACAGGTACCTGATCCAACAGATCCGGGGATACTTCTCAACCCGTTACGGCCAGTGGTTAAAAAGGACGGAAGCATACGACTGTGTCTGGCAGCAATGAAGCTCAACACATTGATCAAAGAACAGAAGTGCCTGATCCCACTGATTGAGGATATGATGCAGGAATTCTCGGATTTCACGATAGCGTCAGAACTGGATTTCAACGAAGCCTTCCAACAACTTGAGCTGGAAGAAGACTGCCGGAATTTAGTAGCGTTTGCAACAGAGTCAGGAACGTATCGATTTAAACGACTTATTTACGGGGTCAAGGTAGCAGCCGAAGTCTTTCAAGCAATCATACAAAGAACGCTCGCAGACTGCCCCGGAGTTAAGAACTACGCAGACAACGTGGCAGTCCTCGGCAGAAACGATGCGGAACACCGACAGAGACTGGACAAGGTCTTGGCGGTACTACGCGAGAAAGGGCTGACATTGAACAAGAAGAAGTGCAAGTTTGGAGTCAGCAAACTGGAGTTCCTGGGGTACTTAGTATCAACCAAAGGCGTGGCACTTGGAGATGAGCGAGTGCAAAAGGTCAAGGACATGCGCATGCCAACCAACGTCAGCGAACTGCGTGGAGTATTGGGTCTAGCCAACGCATGCGGACAATTCATCCCCAACATGGCCGA
>JAQGAO010004649.1:0-14783 GCA_034697705.1 Ommatoiulus sabulosus
AACCGAATGGAACGAGTGCTGAATCGTACTCTGAGAGTACACTAGTGCAGATTTTTTGGCCCAATCGAATTCGCCATAAGATTAGCCGAGAAATGGTGGAATTCAGAGAAACGGGGCCGAAGTGAATTAAGTCGTATATGCATGTACATATACATATACAATATATACAGTACAACATGTTTGTCGACACTCTGTATATATATAAGCGAGCCGCAATTTCCAATATGTACGCGTTTTTGCGGCATGATATGAAAAGCTGTCTTGTTTAATAGCCCAACATACATATCGGCGTTTTGACGTCATTTTATCCTAAGTATTTTTAAATTGCTTATCTATTTTCCAAAATTTGATCATAACTCATCCATTTGACACCCAGTCGCACACAGCTGTAGCCTTTACAGGGAAATAACGAAATCTTTCTCCATAAATCACAGCAGTCGTGCCAAAAAATTAAAATTCCATGTGGTGCGTGTTTCTGCAAATTTCGGTGGGCGCGACAATGCGGCCGTGGGGGAGGAAAACACGCCGAATATTAGAGCGACAAAAACGTTTTGGCGACTTTTCGACGCAAAACCGAACAGAGAAACAACTTTTTTAATCGATTGATAAATCTCGAGCAAGTTTTGCCGGTTTGGGGAAAATCCAATAAATTTTGTTTTCTCTCCGTGCTCGTTGTTGCTGCATCTCAGCCGCGCGTGCGTATACTGATTCGCAGATACGACTGATCCATTTCTGGGAAAAACTTGCTTTTTGAATGTTACGCGCACTTAAAATAATTTATTAACTCCCTAATCGGTTAAATATCTACTCAAAATACAGCTTTGTGTCGCCTTTTCGCCCGTAAATGATGCTCTAAACCTTTTTAATGCCAGAAAACGTGTCTCCTACGTTTTGCGGCGTATATCGGAGATTTGCAGCGCCCCCTGTTGTCGAACAAATTCTTATGCAAATAAGGGATACCGTATACAGGGTGATAAGTAGTAAGTTCTTTGAGTCGAATTTCACGTGAATCTATACTATATAGTACGTTAATCATTAGTAAAGAAACATAGTTCTACAACATTTGTTTTCATTTAAATGATGTATGACGTAGAAACGTATGAAACAAGGCTGTCTGATGCTGTTCGTGTAGTAACGTATGAATTGAGTCCACGGGATGGTTTTCTGATATCTATTATGCAGAAAACCGTTAATTTTTGATCCTCTGTGAACTTTTGTGTTTGCATAGATGAGGTTCACAGGGAAAGTTAACCCAATTTTAACTTTCATGGTATGTTCTAAATACTGCACAATTGTAATACACCATTAAAAAGCCTCCAAATCGCTACCCTTTCTTGCTTATTCACTTTGCATTGAAAAATATGCGTGCTCTTTTACATACAGTAAGTATTTTTAGCGTAGTATAATGTTATGATGTTAATATTATTGAAAAGACAAGAGGACGTTAGACACACCATGTACATGTATTTCAGGAGCTTTAAAAATAATTCTGACGAATAGCAAAGCTGCAGTTACAGTGCAGTATACAGTACATGTATACTATACAGTATAATAGCTTGCTATACGAAGATACAATGGGAACTTGATTGACTAACCAGCTTTAATTATCATCTGAAATGCCCCAGGGTCATTTTTGACTCAATAGATAGCGACAAATACCCCATTTGGTGCATTTATGTAAATTATCAGCTATGCGACAATTTTGCAGATGGAGATTCTCAGAATGGTTAATGTATCAATGGTCAATTTCGGAAAATTGTGTGAAAAAAATCTGTAAACCAAGAAACGTCACATGCACGTACAATAGGTGTTCACTTTTCATTATATTAAAACATGTGCTTTTAGTATTCTAAAGGAGTAAGTTCTACAAGGTATGTCAAAATGTATATAACATGTTTGACGTGCCAAAGACGTCTAAAATGATATGATTTTAATGTCTTATAAAGCTTTTATAAACGCTAAAGAGTGTGTAATAATTGTTCTATGAAACTGCAGTATAATACTTTATTAACGTTCGTTGTACCAATGTTCGCCACAGATGGAGATAAAGGCTGGCCCCTTTATCTCTTGCCCAATTTGCATAGCCTCGTATTAATTTCGGTTCTGCGCATTTGCCGGACCCCCATAAATTGCGCAATGGTACGATCTGATTTAGATGCTGTAATTTATTATGGCATTAAAATTGAAAACAATGAAATAGGGGAATGGTTGCGTGGGTGGACCATGGTTTTCAGTTTCGGCGATGTCGACATGCGCGCCATGATTCATCCATTACTTAATTCAAGGACTCATTAGATAAAATTTCGCGTTTCCCAATTTATCAAAATATTCGCTTTTTGTAATGGGTGGTATTTCCCTTGCATATCGGAAACCAAAGTGGTGTCCAACCCCAATTTTAGGGAAGGCCAGCAACTGTCGGTGGTAACGTAATATTTGTAGTTTTTAGGTCATTATAACATCGTCCTGCTATATCTATTCCATGCCCTCCCCCTTTCCTCCACTCCTCGTCCCTCATCTTTCATTCTCTTCCTTAAATAACAGCGTTACTCCTCCCGTGTACTGCTCGTTGTTCCGAAAACTGAATTTTAGTGTCGTGTTTCGCATTAACTATAAAATCTCATTAGAAGCAGGTAACATAATATGTAATTGGCGCCATGATGAAGTAAAATTTTCCAAAATTAACTGTCGTAATTAGTATTTTGCATAAAACTACTCCTTGGTACATTGTCCTACCTAATGCGATCGTTTTTTTTTATTCTTTTTAATGATGCCCCCCACGAAACATCATGATAGCGAATCCATAAAAAAGCAGTGAAAAAAGACGGAATTTGAAAAAAAGCACATTTTTTGTGCGCTGTTGTCGACACGCGTTGGATATGATCGTATTTAATAGCGCCTCCAAAATGAGCTTCTAGCTCAGAAATTCACAAGAAAGGTCCTCGCTTCAGAAATGACACAAACTCAACATTTGTCATTTCGTGATAAAGCAAGTGGTGAAATAAAGTGACGATCAACGATCATGTCAGATTTGTAACGTACGTCAGGTCTGATAAATTCGGATATGTCGTTTTTGGGTTATATCGAGCTCATTTAGCTGGACTTAATACCATCTTAAACACTTTTTGAGTTTTGTCTCTTCCGATACTGGATGCGACATGTACATGTATGCTTTCAGAGGCGATACCCATTTCAAATTTGAAGTAAAAGTTCGTCAATATTCCAGTTGAATAAATAATTGGAGTAGTTCCGGTTTGGAATATTTTTACACGTCGTATCCATTGATTATTTGATTATTTTGATATACTGTACGTTGCATTGCCAATTAGTCGATCTAATTAAAAACTTGAATTGATATCGTGTTTGCAATTTCTGCATAAAATGCAAACTACCAATGTTGCTGTCATTGGGAGGACACATGTGTGTTCTCATGCATCACTGGATGTCACGATGTGCTGCTTTTAGTGCTTATAATTTTAATGTTTACCCTATGTGGTCTACGTCCATTTCGCTATAGCATTGGGGAAGTAATACGATCTATAGACAATCGGTAATGTACGTACATGTAGCGTACATGATGTGTATGTGTAACGTGTATGTGACATACACATGATGTAACACTGGAAGATGTTACATGTACATCTGTATGACAGCATCGCGTGGCTGAAGAAATACATGTATCTTCGATTACCTGAGTTTTTGCCTACCAAAATCGAGCGCAACTTGCTGACAAATTTGAATTGTCTTTTAATTGTAACATGTCTATTTTTGTGAGCACATGTCTAGTACGAGTCTACAATTTTTCCACAATTTTTCCACAAATTTTCAGGAAACAGAAACAGCAAACGAAACACATTACGAGTGAATGTGTTTCGTTTGGTTGTGGACACAATGTCTCCGAAACATGTTTTAGCAGCAGATGTGTAGAAACATTTTCAAGAAACGGAAACAGAAACATTTGTTTGTCAACGAATGTTTCATTGGTCTGTACTATTGTTACCCCGCGTACAAATTAGAACACGCAGTTCGTCCTATTTTATTTTATTAAAAATTGGCATCTTTTATTTCTTTTCGCGCCATATGTACGCGCATTTGTCACGCGATTTTCTTTCGTGATATTTCATAAGCAGGTTCTAAAATATGCTAAGTGGCACGGGTGAATCTGGAAAAGCCATTTTGTTGTTTTCCGAGAGTACATAGGAGCGAGCAACTCGAATTTTATTTTCTCTAACTAAATTGATGTCTGAATCTTTTAAGCTTTTTGTTTTGATAAAACCAGGTGCCAAAAAAAATGCCAAGACGAGAAAAAAAAAATTTTACGACATACTTAAAGATTCCTCATAAAGTCGTCATAGTTTTTGTGTTTCAAATTTCATCCGCGCAGCCCCATAACTGCGTTGTAGCAATTTAATTTCGTGTGTCATTGTTTTAACACAAATATATTATATCCCCTCTGAATCCCTCCTCCCAAGCCAACGAAAACAAAAGTAAACGGCGTTTTGGCAGCTGGCCCATGCAGATAGATTGAAATATTTATGGGGATATTTATACCAGCGTTTTATTCAATTCGAGGCGGCTCTGGTTTCTTAATGGTTAATTTACGAACCAAATTTATCCGAAAATAAAATGCTCGTAATATGCGCTTATATTTATAAGAATTTGTCGAATAAACACCAGCGAGTAGGAATATATCGACGATTGCCGAGAACGCGGTTAAAAATAGCTCGAGGTCCGCGAGACAGCGACTCTTAGATTCTGCTTTATTTACCTTTGTTCTCGCACTATATTAATTTTCACATTTTTGTTTATTTCAGAGTTTTAAAAGCTGCCACGTCGAGACGTGACGCAGCGTCACAATACTTTTCCTACACGCTTTGGAAATTCCTCATTGAGCTGCCGAAAGCGTTTGCATTCAACAGAGTGCTGCTCATTTCAAACAACAGCGCGCGTCACAGCAACGGTCGAAAAGTCGCGTTTTTTCCTCAAACTTACGAAGAATTTTGAACAAATTTGTGAACTTTCCAAGAATTTCGAAAGAAACTCGTGAACTTACGAAGAATTTTGAAGAGAACTTTTGTGTGCGTGCGAAAATCGCGGGTGCTCCGAAACTTTGAATTGGTCACCACTCGAGGGCGCCACGTGCGAAAAAGGGCGTGATGCCAGGTAGGTAAACGTCTATTCCTGCTTCATTAATCGTTGATATACCCTTAGTATCCAAAATGTCTTGAATGGGACATAGATGGCGCTGGGCACACCGGATGCGCTGATCATTGCTAGAACATGGAAGAAGTCCATCTATAGGCGCCATTTTGTTGTCTATGGCGTTTTCATGTCTAACCGCGGGAGGTGGTGGAATTCAGGGCAAAGACAGTGGGGAAATCGATGCAAATATGTACTGTACTAGCATGTGATGGAGAGTGCAAGTTCCTTCGCGGAGTCACGTGGCCGACAACTATGGGCGTTAATATGGATTTTTTGGAGATTTTGCTGGATCTATTCCTTTTAAGAGGATTTATTGCAAATTTCTTCCAAGATGACAAAAGCTTTTGCAAGCTCATGGTTATTTATTACACATTAACATTCATCATGCAGGCTAATTAGCCTTGCTTTCTGTCTAAGCTTATCAACAATCGGCTTTGAGTTTTCTGAACGAAAGTCCCTGCCCCGTAGAGCACTAGCCTCCGAATGTTTTGTTTAAAAAACACACCAGAGGGCGCTACGATTGAGTATTAAACCAATGTTTCTATAATTATGTCACTCATTCTGATTCAGAAATTATTGAATTTTATCAACGTGACAGTGAGTTGATGTTTGTATATGATTTTGAAACTTAGTGGGTTCCAATTCCAGAATTTTTACACGCGTGCAAACAAACTTGCAAATTGTAAAAGATGGTGGGAAAAGTGGTGTTTTATTGGATCTACCGTAGATAACTCGTCAATAATTGATCGTCAACTCATCTTCACGTTTCACGAAGCTAATTGGCGATGTTTTTTAAAGGTGCATGTGTATTTTGAATGCTTGTTTTGGCAGGTCCGATAGGCATTATACAATAAACATTAAATTGTTGGAAACGTTCACTGAAGAATAACAACTGAAATGACAATTCGCGGTTTAAGACAAAATGCAAGCTTATGCACTTGACTTGCATGCTTTTTATTCCGCATGTTTATTTCGAGATTTATAAAAAATTAGTTGGGTGGGAGGCATTACCACAATTATATTTATCTTAAATTAGTCACGTGACGCGAAAACGTGAACTATTATTATTTTTTCTTGTTCCTCCTGTGCTCCCAAATATGGACCCCAAGCGCCTCTTGTGTGCACATGTTTCGGTTTAAAAGCTTTGCCAGCAAGTTTAGCCCGTCTAAACAATTTTTTTAAAATTATTCAGCAGAATTTTTAAAAAAAGAATGTGACTTTTTTTGAAGAGAATTTTTGTTCCTAACGAATGGCTGTCAGATGAAAAGATGCAACTCATTCTTTCCCAAAATGTTCTTGCGAGCACCAACGATGAGCATGTTGATGTCTCCATTGCAACGATGTGCAAACTTACGTTTTATTGACGAGAATTTCGAAACAACGTTTATGTCATTTGTTTATGCATTTCAGTAAGTTTCCAGCGTCACCGGTAATTTCTTTCTGTTGATGGTAGTGTTGTTTTGTTCTGTCTTGCAACTACGTCAGATGTAACCTCAATGATGGCTGACAATTTCCATATTCTGGAGACGCAAATAAAGGATGGGCAAATAAAGGAAGCTGCTACAAATCCTTTGGCCATTTTCTGCTAAAAATGAAACACGAACTATTACCCGAAGCTCAGCCATTGTTGCCCTATTTATTTATTGCTGTAATATATCACGCGAAACATTTATGTCTACTCTGTTCCAAAACGTTTCCACCAAAGTTGGATTTCTGACCTCGTAAGCAAACACCTATAGCCACGTTAATATTTCAAACATGCGTGAGATTAACCCCTTTGATTGGAGTTGGGTTGACAGTTTTATTTGCGAAATTGCGGACAGCATTTATTAATCAAAAAACAAGAAATAAACAAACTGGGTAATTTGACGTCACTGAGGCGGAGAAGTTCCGCTACTCAGCAGAACGTAGTGACGGAGAAATCACCTAAGTTTGTCTAAGTCTTTACGAGCAGATGCTCGCATTAAGTGTCGTTGAGACGTGCAACTAGCCAGTGAAACATGGCTTGAACATGCCAATGCGTTAACTGCTTATAGTTACTTGTTCTTGTACACTACCGGCGCCGATTTTTCGTTGCCACAAACCAGAAAAGTTTCCAGTTTGAAGTTTTTAGTTTTTGTTTGGTGATAGTGTGTACCCGACTTTAGATATGCTTGATGCAGTACGACCTTTGGAAATACATGTACATGTATAACTACAAGTAAATGATCAGTTTACCGAGTTTTTTCAAAGTATTCCCAATTCAATGAACTTTACTAAAAACCAGTTAAGCTCTTCAGGGCCCATAACAGTGGACTCTTGTCAGGGTACCGGTACTCAAGATTTGATTTAGCCTAAAATACAATAGTTTAGAGCTGCAGAATGTTACTTTATTAGTGCCGGCCAGCACCATTAACACCGTGCCACTGGCCTGCAGGCGTGCATGCTTAACGCCAATATCGAGAAAAATTCTTTAGAAGAAAAATACACAACAATGGCTCTTATTTCTTAGAATTATTGCAATTAAGATAAATCTCGACATGATAATGTCTATTGCATTACCATCCTTCAGCGGCATTACCGCGAAAAGTGCACGTGTATGTACATTACATTTTCTAGATGTATTTCAAATAGTAATAATGCGGGTAGACGAGGCATTGTAATAATGTTCCGTAATCCTCTCAATGTACGAACGTTTTTCTTTCCTCTTATTATATATCCCGTAATTTAAGGAAATCGGCTGGCGTTCTTAAAGCCTTAATTCACAACCATAGATGCAAAGGTATTTTGTGCCTGCATGCATGGCCTAATACGATATTATTTTTTTTTTCTGTTCATACGCACTTCGAATATTTCATCTCATTAAATGGATGTCTTTTGTCGTATGTAAAGCCCAACTGACATATCGGCTAAGAAATAGCACTCAAACCTCCCTTGTTTCTACATTTTGCGATTGAATGGCTTATGGTTTAGAAGGAACAGATCGGTATTGTATTAGCGACGTTTTTCTATCACGAGCCATCATTTTTATGTTTCACTAGAAATATACTCTTTAATTTTAATTTTTGATATTGTTTCGTGAACCTTCGGTAAAAGATTTCTTGTTAATTTAAGGAGCGACCCTATTTAACGTCAAATTCGAGCAGTCTTACTTGTCCTTATGGAAAGTACACGGGATAGTACTGTATACTTAGCACTAAACATTAATACATGCAATCATGAAGTTTTTGTAAAAATAATTAAGGTAATACTTAATGGGACAATAGACTGAAGGGCAAAATGCTTACGGAACAAGCTGATAAGTTGAGCGTGCGTCAAGTGTTTTTTTTTTCTTTTTTCCTGATAACGCAAATGTTTAATTAATAATTAAAGTCAACCTGTCCATTAGGCGCGATTTTGAAGGATGGTGGCGTCCAGTGGCATGCGCGTGAAATTTTCGAGATTTTTTGCGTAATTTTTGCTATGCTTGATTGATAGAGCAACCTGTGTGAGGAAACTCTTTTCAAATGATAATGACAAGCTATACAGTATAAAGAGAACATGGGATGCAATGATTTTTGGGACACTCGGTGTATCCCGCGGTGTATCCGGTGTCAACTTCATCTGAAAGTTCAAAATGAGGCAGTTTGTCAGGAGCTGACGGCGCATGCGTTTTCGCAAGTTTGGCAGTTCGATGCCACAAAACTCGCTACTTTTTCCATTTTCTCATATCATTTTCTTGAATAAAAACATAGGAATAATATATACTGTAGATAAACGGTTCTAATGCTTAAATAAAAACTGGCTGTTGTAACCTACATATACATGTATGTGGGATGAACTTCACAACATGTGACTTTAAACTCGACATGATCTTACATCTTCAGCTCACCAACTCGCTTTTTTTTCGTAGTAGTAGTATAGTACTTTTATTTTACAGTTATTATTACATCATTTTTGTCAAATGATCATACATGAAAAACCAATGCTGTTAAAAATAATAACAGTAGTAAAGTGATAATAGAAATAATAGTAATAAATGATGGCCATCCTGTTTAAGGAGTCATCAAGAAACGACAATGAAATTTCATGGAAAATAGCAAATGCTATAGTAACAATCCATGGATAGTTTCGCAAAAATAGTAAAAAAAGTTTTTACCAGTTTACTTGACGAGGTATAACTAGCATCAAATTAATTTATATAGTATGTATTCCGATTAATAATGAAAATTATTTGTCATTAATGAAAAATGGACAATTGAGGTTTAGGTACGTACTAGATTCTTCTTTTTAAGTTATTGTTGGTTTTTCTCATTAAGGGAAAAAATTTTCTAGAAGATTTGTTAGTCATTGGCTGTAGAAATGCATATAAATTTCTTTTAAATAAATTAAAAGATCCAAAAATAATATTATTTAGTAATAGGTTATTATAGATTTTTATCCCCAAGTAAGAGATACATCTTTGGCCTGCAAGTGACTGCTTAATTGTATGGTATTTATAAGACATTTTTAGATATTTGCTTTATATCATATACAGTATGTGTTCAATCTTGTGAATTTTAATGAATTGGTATTCAGACATTCCATGTACACTTTTATACATGAAAATTGCAATCTTATAGATGATGAGATGATAAAGAGGTAAAATGTCCATAAATTGAAAAGTGGCTTAGACTGCTCGTTCCAGTTAGAGAACGTTATTATTCTAACCATTAATGGTTAGACGACTAAAATACAGTACATGCATGTACTGCGAAATACATTCGGGACAGTTGTGCCTTTTCGTACAGTACATGTATATTGGTAGCGGTTAGTCTCGAGAATATGCGTCATTTCTTAATAACATAATGTATGTTTTTGACTCTAAATGCGTCTATGGTTTCCCATGCCATTGAATAATAAATGCACGCATTCGATATGCCATATCGGTGTGCCATTAAGGTGTTTACCTCCTGCTTATTACTTTCCATTTTCCAGCACTCGTATATAATTACGGAAAACGAATCCTTCGTTATAGGAACCGGAACCGATTTTCCGTGGAAAGGCAAAGTGCGCCTTTCATAATGAGAGAAAACAAGGATTGAAACTTTGCATCCAAATGCGTCCCACTTTGATATGAAACACAACAGCTGCTCAATTTTTGAAAAAAACAGGCAGTTTTTACGAGTAAGAAAATCAACACCTGCGTGTCGTTTTTTTTTTGTAATATTATTTTCTGTGCCATACTGGCTGTAGTGGTTGGTAGTTTTTTGTGCCTATCCAGTATGTGGGAAGGGGGTAGGGGTGCTTAACGTACCCACGCCGTTGCTATACTCCACAGTATTAAATTTATATTTCAATCAGACGTCATTCAAACGTATATTACATTCAGTTGTTTCTTTTCATTTCAATGAGCCAGCTTAATTTCTCGACTAAACTGCCAGCGCGGCATATGGGCGACAATTTAGTGAAGTTTTCGAGAAAGTACGTTTTAACATTATCTTCATCTCTAGATATTTCCACTCTGAAATTACTTACACGTGCGCGAAAGTAAAAGAAAATCCAGCCGCGCTACAACGTTCACGACTGATTATTAAATAACCTCCGAGAAATGGTTTTGATCATTAGGGGATTTTGAAATTGCTTTCTTTGTCACTGACATATGAGATTGTGTTGTTTTTTGGTTTTACTTCATTAATTTGCATTTATGGATTTCGAACGTACGCTATTATACAGTATCGGCCCCCGAAGCACGTTATGCTAACGATTCGTTGCGTTATGGCAAGGGATAACGGTTTAAGCGTATAAAACAATGTAATCCCGCCATATGAGCGCATTTTAGCGTTTTCAAACGGCTCTGAGCTTAGATTTTGGTAATGTCCAAACAACGCTCCCGTAATCGACCAAGTTTTGGAAATGTATTTTGCTTTCTTGCCAATGTTGTGCATTGTAGTCCTTGCATGCCCAAATCAACGATCGACATTGTTCAGATAGGGTAATTTCTGCCTATAGAGAATGTATTAAAGGTCACGTGATACCGGCATAATGATGTAATCTGCTTGTGATCCTTTAGCCACTTTTATAATGGGTAGAGTTGGCTTTCAGATTCGTCAGAATGCAATGTAATGTATCCTTATGTTATCTTTTAAGGGGTGGCCACACCGAAGCAAACAGCAAACTTGAAACCCACTTCCTATATTAAACAGTATATACTGTATTACATGTAATGCATTGATGCGTTGCACATGTAGTCTGCATGCATGCATGCAACAGGACGTGTACAGGATCGCTCTAGTACTGAATTATGATTTTCATGGATTATAAGATCGTTTCAAATGGATATAAGATTCATTTGAAACTTTGCTATTAATTGTTTGGTTCAAAGTCACCCGATACAGAGTATTTTGGGTGTAGGATGATATACATGTAAATAATGTACTGTAGGATCCGCAATACAGTATGTTCAAGCACTAGCGAAAAAGCATGTACATGTACGTGTTGGTCATGATTTTTTGAAAAATCTTAAAATCGTCTGAGTGCTCACATTTTATTTAGTTCTGGCCCTGGGACGTTTTGTTCAGTTAATCCGAACTAATGTTGACCATTTCTACACAATTCCGTTTCCGATCGTGACTGTCTAAAGACAGGAATTTCTGTTAGGAAAGTAGAGCCGGCCCATACTGTTTCTAAGTAGGAACACGTCGTTTCCTTTTTATTGTTCCGCTACACACTCACAAACAAACATTGAGGAACTTATTAAACGATTATGCTGCACAAGTGAGTGTACGCGAATATTTTTTTCATAACCTTACGTGCGCGAAATACAGTCACGTAATATTTGAATTGCATTCACGATTGTCCCCCATTGCTAATTTTTTCTCAAGACCTTGGTTTTTTTCCGCGATTAAGAAACTGAAAACCAATTTGGCTCATTTATTATTGAAATGCGCCATATTTTTAATTTAGTGTATTCTATGTAGGTTAAACGTGTCAAATTTAACGAGTGTTTGCTTTATTTCCTTTTATTAAATGAATATGAATGGCCTTGAACGAAGAAAAAAGATCTTTCTACATTAGAATCGGATTATTTAGCGTTTTTCAAGTGTCGGTTTTAAAGTACACCGGGATCTTCTTCGTTCGTGCTTTCGTCCCCAGTGACGCCAAACTCCTTTGAAACCTTTTACTTCAATTATTTCATTTCACGAACAAAATTCGTTAAGCCTCGAAATTTGACATTTTCAGTTTCCTATCAGTTCAAGGGCGCGATGGCAATTTGATCTGCAGATAAAGCAATTGAAACGTTGAATATTATAATACAGGAAAAAATGGCTCAAGTGACAAACGAAATTAATTAACATTTAAATGGAAATTTTCTTTTCAGAAATGAATTGCAGAAAATAAAGAAATTCATTCTTCGTATCCAAGGCTATAAACGCCTATGCGCAAAACTTTACCAACCGCAGTTTACGACGGCTTCCGCACCAACCCGAAATTAATCCCTAAATTATAGTACTTTGCTAAGCACATTTTATGAAGTTAACGCGTTTCCGGCTAAAATGTAACTTCAATACTTGGCCCAAAATCAACTTACGGTCGCGTGGATTTCAGTTTTTGACATTTAAAACTACTGTATACTTGTATTTCGCAATTAGCACCCCACGCCTTTATAACAAAAATTATGATTAAATTTTGAACTAATCCAGCAAAAATTTACTGTAGTTTTCATTAAGATGAAAGCAATCGCTGCTCTCAGAAAAAGCTTTACTTGAATACATGTACTAGTTTGTGTGTATATACGAGCATGTTATTTTTTTAAAATTGCCTTTCATTTTTCATAAGTAATCATCATTTTAGCCGCCTTATAATTTGCTTTTTTTTTCGTAGCGGCTAACAGCTATTAAGTTTTCACAGGTTTTTATTTAGCTTTTTTTTAACGTGACCATGACGCTCGATCACTCTTCCATCAAGGCCATTTTGCATAGGTTTTCAAAAGGCTGGCTTTTGGGTGATATTTACAAAAAAAGGCTTCGCAGAAAAGCAGTTTCGCACTTTGGCAGAATTTGAAGTCCGGTTATAATCGGTCGTTAGTCGGATATATGTCGGCAAAATAATTGACTTCATTAAATCGATCAGAACGTAGCCTACATTTTGCGTGACTTTACACCCTGGTGTTCTGACATGTTGGAATAATGCACCATGGATGAACAGTTTGACCTGAGTTTAAAAAATGACGTATTTCTTGACGTAATACGTGTATGGTTGCTGTCCTTAATGGCAAGTTGCAGATTTTGGAGAAGTCCATTCAAATGTTTGTAAATGCGTGAACGAGATTATACAGTATATTTTAAACTGGTTGTACTTCGTTGATGAAATTGGCTTCACCCCTGGCATGTCATTCACAAATTCATTACATGTACATGCCTACCCTGTATAGTTATTATACAATTAAAACTTTTTCCTGGATGCCATTTTTGGAACTTCTTCGACGTTCCTTCTCGAACCTTGTGCCCCCCTGCGATGTATTTATGCATACATGTATATAACTCTCGAAAACTTCCTTCTCCACTTTCTCCTTTACTTTCCCTGTTTCTTCAGCCACTTTAAGCGTGCTCGGAGATGCTAAGAAGTAATTATTTATTTTTTGTCATTTTAATATGTGAGGCAGATTGTTAATACAGATTTTTTTATTATCATTGTTTGGGTTGTTCGTTCTCCATGACCCAAGTAATCCTCGAGTGCATTACTGAAAACTAAAACTGGGCATGTATGGGTTGTATTTTATTTCCCAACTTACGATAAACATATGGTCGTAAATTTTCATATTATACTTTTTTTTATGAGGCAAAATTTTTAAAAGTATTTCTTAAAAGGAGTTCATTCACATCGCATTGAGAAAGGCCTGACTCTTGTGCGTTCACTCGAGATTAGAAAGCGAGGCTCGGATTTGGGTTGACATGCAAATGACGACGTATCCAAGTTACGGCTTTTTCTGATCGTCATTCGCTTAGATTAACTCGTTGCGCGTACTATTTCAATTAAGTGAAGTACACTCTAGATGTAGATGTATCAGAAAGTAATGAGCATTTGCATTTTTATTTATTAGGTTTTATAATTATTTAGGTCATTTATAATGAAGTGAAATTTACTGAAATTTAGTTCACTTTTCATTTCACACAGAGTAATACTTATGCATTTCATTGTTACAATGTTTTATACATGTAAAGTATTCCACAAGAAACGTTTCAAATTAAACATGCCAGGTGGCACTGTTTTCCAGTGCGCCAATTCGTTCTTGGCTTCGTCGTTTAATGCTTAACGGTGGCTAGGTGCAATGTGAAATTTCTGACGTCATTTTGTTGTCATCGACCTGTTGACGATGGCATCCACGACTTGGAAGAGAGTTTCAAGTCTTCTCTGGACATCGTCAACAAGACCTCCTCTCGTCTGCTACCCCGAGTCAAAAACTAGCGGGACAATTCAAAAACGCGCGCCAATTTGAAAACACGATGACTACATTTTGGCTACGTATTTATTAATTTGTTATGGTGCTCTGGTTAAACACTGATTAACACGTCGCTATCATTGTGGACCACTGTGTATTGCACGTCGGCCATTGCTCAACTGTGTGACGTTTTCAAGATGGCGGA
>JAQGAO010004650.1:0-14781 GCA_034697705.1 Ommatoiulus sabulosus
CTATGCGCAAGGGGCACCTCCGTTGACTCCCATGTTAAATATGTCGAAAATTACACAAGTCATATATATCGTACACATTTTAGTTTACATTACAATAATTTTGG
Organism: Ommatoiulus sabulosus; assembly: GCA_034697705.1. NCBI lineage: Eukaryota > Metazoa > Arthropoda > Diplopoda > Julida > Julidae > Ommatoiulus > Ommatoiulus sabulosus. Next base: position 105 of record JAQGAO010004650.1, read on the forward strand.
TATATACACAACTGAAAAACAAGCAACAAAGATTTATGGCCAAAAATGTTCTGGCTATACATGTATACAGTCGCACTTGAACTAACTTTTTGACATACAGTAGGCCTACATACAGAAAACCAACTAAGTCTCGTCAATAATATTTACAAAGTCCAACTACCTGAAGATGCAGAATATCAGTTTACATTTATTGCCTATTTTCGATTTTGTCTCATTTTTCGGATTGTTCAGAAAACACTCCTCGGAAACATTCGTCGGTTTCGTTGCAGGAGCACATTTCGAAATCTTATTTGCATGCACACTGCGGGTATGTGCTATTATGTTTTCAGATGGTTCGAAACGTTCCCCCCGCCAATGCATTATTTATACAAACAGTTATTTAGAGACCATTGATTTGTCCAATTGCGTCAACTGTTTGTCCACTACGGCGTAAAACATTCCCCTCCATTTAAGCGCATGCACATCCTCGTCTTTCCGTCGCAGATCTACTTCTTAATGAATGGTCCTTAAACATTTTAAAAGTCAAAAAGCTGCGTGCATGCGTCGGCCATTTTGGCACGCACGCGGGGCCTCTCACTCGTTGCATTAGGCGCTCGGTGGGGGTACGTGGCGCTGCATGCATGGGCTTTAGCGACGGGAGGGGGGGGGAGTCGGGTGTCTCTATACCCTCGTTAAGCGCTTCGGATATTAAAAGTCATACATCTTCATTAAGTTACAACGACTTCATTTCTATACGGCGCGCGAGCCGAGCGAAAGTGCGTTTAATCCGTTGCTACGAAATTAATGAACGTTGCTGCAACAGTCATTCGGTCCAAATGGTTTTGGACGTGTGCGCGTCTATGGTGTAGCGTGTGCAGACCAGAATGATACGAAACCTTCGAAGAAAACGTCATTATCCAATAGCAGGGTTCCCCCAGAAATTTCATTTTCAACCTCCCTGACTTTTCCAGGTTTAAAAAAATTTATCCCTGACCAATGACAATGTCAAAAATTGACATATTTTGCAAAATCAACGCAGAAAAATATTTTGCAAAATTTGATAACGACAATTTTGAAAACTAACATAAAAAAACGTATAAAATTAAAAAAATTCATGAAAATATTTTGAACATTTGACATTTTTGTATTCAGAAAATGTTGAAAAATTTGTCCTCGGAAAACGTGTAAACTTTTGCAAATTTGTAGGCCTACTCGGAAAACGTGGGAAAATGGGCCCTGAGCTAACAACCATGTAAAAGCAATAATTTTGGAACGCAACATTAACTAGTTACTAGACTATACGTCGAATTTCTCTAACTTTTCAAAATAAGCCATTCTTCCTTGACTTTTCCAGACATTTTCAAATTCCCTGACTTTTCCAGATCTGGGGGTACTTTGAATATAGGACGGATTTGACTTTAACGAATGAATAGTAGGCCTATACAGTATCAAATAATTGATTTTTGCCGCAGGAGAGTACTTTGTTACACGTATCATTGTCGCTTAAAAACCTTCAGTTTCTTTTTTGCTTGAAGCTGCTTGAAACAAAAAAGTAAATACAGAAATAGTTCAGAATGTCTTTAGAATGAAAACGGCGTTTCGAAGCAATTCCAAAGAATAATAAATTGCAAAGCTGTTTTTTTAAACCACAGCATGCAGTAAGCGGAACGAATTAATTTTTCTTGGACAAAATACAATCTGCAAATGTATTCATTTCTTTAACCGCGTTAAGGCCAGAGGGCACCTTTTTTTCTTTTTTTGGTCAATGCACAGTTATTCCGAGTTTTGGCAAAATATTCATATTTGCAACTATTACTTATAAGTAACAACTTATGTTGTTACAATTAGTTGCGTTCATAATAAGCGAATGAAAGGAAAACCTGAATGAATTAAAAAAAAATTATCATATATGTGCATGTACTACATTTCTTTCTATCCATTTAGTGGCTTGCATCAGCGTGTACTGCCATGGAGTACCAGCTTCAATTTACAGAAGAAAAAGGTAACTCATCTTTGGGAGTTTCGATTCGAGGCGTGTCATGGTCGGCCACCAAACGCAATGGGATATCCATTAGACACTTTGGCCCATGCTATGACACGTGTAATCCATCCCTTGAACCCAAATCTGCCAGCTTCCCACGTCAATACGAGAGAATGAACAATGCATTTCTAGTAATATATTTGGGAATAGGTCATCTTTAAGCTCCATGCCCAGGGTCCGTTCGCTAATAAACTCGGTGCGTGCTCCCATTTCCACAAAAAAATCATGCAATAAAATAGACGTCCATTGCACGTGCATGCACCCTATATTGAATGTGCTTCAATTTATTAAGTAAGCGGGCTTTTAAGGCACCCCTTAGTCCCCCTCGACGAAGGGGTGCTCTTGTCCCCCATCATATATCAAGTATCTCCCTTATTCGTTAATATGTAATAGATACTACGTGTGTATATAAGACCTCGATGATATCACCGATAGGCTACGACGCTAACTGATTCGTTTAATGGTGAAAATACAGAATCTATTATTGGGCAATGAAATGGAGCCATTCAATAAATAATTTCCAATGAAGTGACAATAAATTTCAAATTGCGTTTCATAATAAAATAATGGACAACAACTAAAGCGATACCGGGCTGATGATAGTGAATTTTCAATAAAAAAAACGTGCTATAAAATAGGAGCTAATGTATACACGCAAACGCAAGTGTGCATGCAGATGTCGATATGCATGTCCATACTGTAATGACTTCAAATGAATACTATTTCATGTAACATTTCCCATGAGTACATGCATGTACAGCATATTAGGGAACAGTAACAGTGTATACAATTAGAATGTCTAATGAAATGTCTGTTCTAAACACGTTTTCCAAACTTATAACGTATAGAATCGGTGTATACATTATGTTAACTATAGGACAACTACATGTATACAAGTTTGGAAAAGTTGAGAATGTCCACGATTTTTTAAAATCGTGATTCTATAAAACACATCTACTGATATACTGTATAAATTGTACATCAAACTTTACCATAAAAATAGCACAGCATGCAACATTTTAGAAGTGGAACTTCTTATCACTGTTATTGTTAAAAGCAAGTTTTCACAGTTTATTAATGGAAAATCATTAATTTCCAATCATACACTAATTTCTTGACTTTTAAGGGTTTCTTTAAATTTCTCGAAATGACCACCCTTGTAAGATTACAAGTTTAAAAAATGGTCAGTATCAGAAAAACACGCTTTTAAAATTTAACATTACAAAAAGTGTCTGCATGCATGCATTATATACAAACAGTTCAGTTAACTTTTGTGACAAAAAAAATATTGTCGGTTGCACCGAGCTTTTCATATTTTTTTCCGTAATGATATATAGGGTGAACGGGCATATGCCCCCTTTAATAACTTGGGCGCACAATTCTACATTCTAAAGATGATGAATCACGAGAAGAGAGGTCACATGGGTCCCACCGTATATATATTCAAATTATGAGAATCTCGGGTTCTAACAACACCTAAATTTGTATTTTCAGATGGTGGGTCTCGGGTGTGGTCAGGGCTATTATAGTGCACGAGGACTGATTCGGGTGGTCCAAAGAACCCATGCCGTTTTCCAACGGGCTCCAAAGGCCTATTATACAAATATGAAGTTCCTTCAAAAATATATGAGTGGCGCACAAAGGACCCTCCAAAGTCACGGTGTCATACAATGAACGATTTTATTTCGGGATTCGTAGGCCAAAAAATCCCCACCCCCGCACAAGAAGGGCAGGGCAGTCCATTGAAGAAGAAGAAGAGGAAATAGCCACTGACCCCCTCGAAATAGAAGATGAGATAGGGATAAACTCCTTGTTAGCACAAAGCTCGTCATAATGCGCCTATAGTGTCAAAACGGGCATGAATGCGTGAAAGGACCTATTATTACACGGGACACAGACATAAGGTTTTATGAAATTTGTCAATGGAACACTAGCCCCGTGCACAAAGCTAGAAGTACGAGGATGGGAAAATTTAGTCGCCTTTGAAGCGCACTTAGGCCGTACCTCGCGATGCGGCGCTAGAATCGCAGCGGGGGTAAGGAGGCTGAACTCGTGAGACGTCAAGGGTCACGAGGGGCAGGAGTCAAGCACTTTACGAAGGTATAACATCATCATCTAGGCGTATGGATTGCACGCTAATTACCGTATTTGGAGGCACCTATACCTTCTACATTATAGATATTTTGCCAAATTTGTCTATTTTTGATCACCATTGGCCATGACCGCAGGACAAAAATGAAAGTAGACATTGGTCATATACAGGTATGGTCAGATGAGTCAAATGCATGGACTATTATGACCAAATTGGTCATACATTGTATATACGACATATTCTTGTTATAAAAATGTGTACGTTAAACGTTAGGCTTGTGTATAGCAATTTCGAAAGCATAAATAATTATTTTACATGAAACTTTTCTTTTTTAAGTCTTAAAAACTCATTGTATTAAAAAAAATAACATTTGTAAACATTAGTATAAATCGACATCGCATTTCATGAAATCGAACATTTCGCATATTTTTCCATGTTGATTTTTTTTTTAACTTGAGAGGAGAAGAGGATATGACAAATCTGCGTTAGGGTTTTCTGTTTCTTCGTTTTTATTTGATCCAGCATTTCGATTTTTTATCTACAGTATATATGCAATGGATGTGAAAACAATTGTGTTGAACGAAACAGTTTGCATTAGTGAATTTAAAATATGGATGAATCTCAATTTTCGCCAATATTTTAGACGCTAAGAAAGAAGGAAATCGACCAGTTGCTCATTGGATTAATGTTTTAGAATCCATAATAGAAACGCTTTTCTATACCCTGCTACAAATGTCAGAACAGAATCGAATTCAAAACAAAAAAATCCGCTGAACCAAAGCAGCGCCAGCGCCATCTAACGGCGCACAACATTTTGTTAAAAAAATAAAATAAACGTAGCGATGTTTCTTAGAATTAATGCATTTATACTACACTCTTAAAAAAGGTTTACCAAATAGAGCCTTTTGAGGTTCTTTCCCTTGCTACACCAGGAGAACCTTTTTAGGTATACTTCGAAGCACCCCAAAAAAGATTCTTTTTCAAAAACCTTCTAAAAGGTTCCAAATACACAAATAAGGTTTAATAAACTCAACCCTTTTAAAGGTTCGTTTTAAATGGAAAAGGTTCTGTATGAAAATTTAAAAGCTTCTTTATCAATTGAAAGGGTTCAAAATAAGGATGATTTTGAAAAGCAATTCACGAAATTCTGATCAGTATCATCCATTTCGAAGTATAGGTGCGTGCATTGCTATGTTTTCATTGGGAAAACGAAGTGATATTAGGCTAAATAGTTGCTATAACCTAGTAATTTGAATGCAAACGTTCAAATTTTGGAATAAACATCCAAAGGAAAGAAAAGCCTCGGTACCTGTAATTAACTAAAATATGAATATGCACATGGTTGAAAGTCTTGTCGTCCTGAAAATCTAGCGCTATTTAGATGTACAAGTGCTATGGCATAGAGTAAAAATTGAAATATTGATCTAACTTGATCTAACCTAACCTGACCTAACCGAAAACGTTCAGCTTACTGTGCCAAAGATTTCAATTTTTACTGTACACCATTAGCAGTTGTACATCTAAACAGAATTATACATTTTCAGGACGATAGCAGCTATTCAACAGAATATACAATACGTTTTCACAACGAAAACATTGGAATAGAGTGAACTGAAATAATCCAAAAAAAAATCATTGATTTTATTTTCGAAATGCGATTTTTTCGAGCCAACAGTTAAGCATAAAAAGAAACTGAGCGCAACATTGGAAGTTTTTGGTTTTGGAATGCAGCTTTCACGTGTTGTGATATTACTGAAAAGGCTCCTCCAAGAACCTTTAGAACTATGGAACCTTCCTTGAAGGCCAGTATTGCTGATTTGGTCGCCATTTTAGTTGAGGTGCTTCGACGCAACTTTATGAAAAAAATGGGTGGAGTTTTTCCGAAGAACCTGGGATAACCTTAAATTTTTTTAGAGTATATGAGCATTTCTAAACAGTCTAGTCGGCTCGTTCCAATAAAGCTACTGTTTTATTTTACAACGTTGAATTATTTTTCTTTCAATGTTCATTTTTCACCAAAATTATTACCGCATTTCCTGATAATCGAGTAAAATCATGCACAACACATGAATAATTGCTCATCACCAGTCATAAAAATGGACAAACGAAAAATTACACTTAAATAAAATAGGGGAATGGTGGTTATGGTGGATTTTCCCACGCAATTGGTTAACTAAGTTACGTTTAATTAACGTCAACTGGTTTCCTATTTACCTAACGAATCGTTCACATTTATTTAGCTCTTACACGCATAACATGTCTAGCGAATCAGCATAAATTCAAGTAAACAACAATTATTTTCGAAGAAGTCGCTGCGAGCCGGGTCCGAACAAGTTTTGCACTTTTTTTTATGGTTTCTCGTTTTCACAAAATATGTTTTTCATATTTTTCCCCCTGCCCAACTCCACTAACAGTTTACTGTTTTCGAGTCCTCTGTGGCATGCTCGTATATTTTATTGCGCTTATTTTCTCGAAATGATATTCGCCAGTAAAACATTTTTTTTTTGAATTGCCGCAATGGGGCATTTATAGGTGAGGAAAAAAGGGTGATTAGAGTCTGCAGGTATATGGAAGATGCAAGGGAGAGAAATTTATTTGGTGAGTAGGACAATAAGTTTCGGGGGTTTCACGAAGTTGGGTGGGAGCAACATGTGGGACAAAAGTATATATACTGCATAATGTAGATTAGACAGGGGCGCAGGGTAGAGACCCTGGCCCACCCTGTAACCCAGAGAGGATTTCTTTTAATGTCCAGCAACAAGATGGGAAAATCTCTCTCCCAAGTTGAAGATAAAATGTTGAACATCTTTTGATTTAAGACGTGACAGGGCTAATCGGGGCTTATTTATTAAGACGTTTTCTCGAAAGTTAGCGTTTTGGGGAATTATTTATAACCTGGGTATGCCCACAAACTGCACCAGTTAAAAAGGGGGATCCTAGCGCGAGGGGAAGGCAGACCCCTTGTTTTACAAATGTGTGATGGGACCTTAGGTGAACTCCTATGCAGGTATACGAAATCACGATGTACGATAACTCAGAAATCGCATATAATTATTATAACCGAACGATTCGGTAACCGTTTTGACAACGATATTCCTTTCAATATAAGATCGGATTTGATAGGAAAAAAACGTGTACATGTATACATAAAATTTTGGCTACTTAAAACGCCACCTATTGCTGCAAGGTTCCAGCTGAAAACGACCGACCAACTGCAGGATTGGGATGCACGGGTACATTGTCATTTTATGAGAAACTGTATAAAGTTACTCATTCTTTGCTCTTTCGTCAAGATATAAAAAGAAAATTCAATAGTATGACAGGGTTCCCCCGGAAATTTCAAATTCAAATTCCCTGAATTTTCCATGTTTTCAACCAAATACCCTGACCATTGACCATGTCAAAAATTGATATGCCAATGTTATCCACGATTTTAAAAAAGCTGCACAGGACAATATTCAATATTTTTCAAAATTAACATATGACAATTGCGAAAATTTTTCAAAATTAACATATACAGTAGTACAATTTTTAAAATGTTAAAAAAGTAGTCTGAAAAAGTTTTGAAAATTTTACAAATTGGTATTTGATACATGTTAAAAGTTTTGCAAATTTGTACTTTTAAAAGGTTGAGAATATAGCAAACTTGACCTCGGAATCTTTTGAAAATTTTACAAAATTTCTCGAATTAAAAGATTTGCAAAATTTTACAAGTTTGTCTTGGGAAACGATCGAAAATTTGGCAAATGTGTCCTCCGAAACTGTTATAATTTTACAAATTTGACATTATAAACTGTTTAAAATTTTTTAAAATTTGTCATTAGAAACTGTTGAAAAATTTGAAAATTTATCCTTGGAATAGGTTAAAATGTTTATAAATACTGTATATCCTAACCACGTAGAAGCATCAATTTTGGATTGTGACAACATTAAATCATTGAATAAATAACATAAAATAAGTCATTCTTTCCTGACTTTTCCAGACATTTTCAAGTTCCCTGACTTTTCCAGGTCTGAGGGTGCCATGTATGAGGACATACTACAGTAATCCGAACTATAGCCTACGGATAAGTGACACTATCTAGCTGAAAGCCACTTTGTTGTTAAGACTTTGTAATATAGGAACGCATTGCAAGTATACGAACGTTTAAACGGTTTTGCCATTCACACAGCCAAACCTCGTTACGGCGAATCTCAAGGGAAGTCAAAATTTTTTTTGTTTAATCCGAAGTTCGTATTATTAGAAATCTCACAAAGCATAACTTCAACAATAAGAAGTAAAGTTTAATCGAAGTTTGGATGAAATCTATACCCCACGTACAGTACGTAGGCCTACATAAAGGGAAAGATGCTGCAACGTTTATCGGGGAATTCCCAATTAAAACGTTCTGTACAATTTTTTTATACAAGTATTATCTAAAGTTGGTTTTAATGTACAGTATGTACATGTATAGCGCGAATGCTTGGAAACTCAAAAATTCATTCGTTTCAGCAGAAAATTTGCAATATCCGAATTATAAATTCGTCTTAAACGACGAAGAAAATAACATTAAACGTCTATACCCTATAGGACATGGACTGGAAATGAGTTCGTATACTCTATCGGAAATTCGTATAATACGTGTTCTTTATAATCAGGTTTCACTGTTTTCACAGAATTTATCGAGTCGTACAATATCATCCTCAAATGCAAGGTTTAAAAAATTCCAAGTTCATCTTATAACAGCTTACTGCAAGTATAAATTTCACCGTCCATGCGGGTGCGGATAGGGATTACAAGCTTAATTCTTGCTTTTTTTGGAAATAAACAACAGATTTCGGTTTAAACGGTAACACCTTCGTGCAGTCACGACAATGTTCATAAAAAAAAAAAACGTTGAAACTTCATGCGGTCACAAAAAAGGTAATAATAATAAAAAAATAAACAATTTCAGGTATGCAAGCAGCCCATTAGTCCAATTGAACGCAGCTCGGAGAAACGTCGTACAAAAATTCCTGACAGAAAGACGGCCAACGATATAAAGATTTAAAAAATATTTTCTTCGTTTAGCAACCGCTTGTTGCGCTTGAATTATGTGACGTTTCTGTCGCATAAATAACGTCGAAGTGGCGACGAGAGGTGGGTTCGCTCCCCATGAGTTATTGCTCTTTTTTCCCAACCTTAATATCTCGTACCTGTCCCTTACGCTTCCTCTTCTATCCAGATCGAACAGCTTGCCCTGGTTTTTATTTATTATTTTTAAGTATTATTACTTAGGTAGGGACCCAATAGCCAACATTTTAATTATGGGGTTCCTGGACACCCCTTGACCCCTCACTTACTCTCAGAAGCGCCCCCTGCTCACGTGTAAAAAACACTTTCGATGAGTTATGTAACGGTGTTAATTCGTTCGAGCCTAAAATGCCCAAAATTTACGACTGACCCAACAGACCGGACACCTGTCTTCATGGCCAAACACGCCTTATTGGAAATTGGTCAAGAAAAACACTTAATGGGTCAGTGGAAAAATATAAATTACAGAATGAAAAAAAAAACAATAGATAAAGGCAAATAAGGACCTCACTACGCCAACTATAGGGCACTTTGTACGTGTAAAAAATGGCGCTACGGATAGTGGACAGCCCTGAGGGGGTTGTTTTAGAAATAACAGGGAGGTAAGGGGGTGAGGGGAAGCGGTAAAAAAAAAACAGAAGCAAACAACTCACTGTATGCAAATGAGTTAAATAAAAATAAAATGCTAGCAGATGAAAAACAAGGGGTGGGATAAAGCGGGGGGGGGAGGGGCAGTGATGGGTCAAGTTTGTGGATAGAACGAGTGTTTTTAAATGACGAAAAATGGGCGAGTTTGCGGTGGGCGCTGGGGGGGTTGTTAAGGGGTCGTAGGGGCGGGGGCAAGTGGGCAGGGGGTGAACCAGGGGGTTAAACTGACGGAACAGTTGTGGTCCAGCGAAAATAACTACCTCGCAACAGGTCTACGTGTCTCCCTATATCTTTATCTAAACTATATGGCCCTGCTATCAACACTTCATATCAAAACGAGTAAAAATACAAACGGTGACAGTTGCTGAATTTACGACTTATTTATACAATACCAGAAGTTAAAAAAACGCCTATAATCATAAATATTGTATAAATGATTACACAAGACAGGTATTTGGAAGCGTACCAAAAGGCATTAAAACAAAAACGAGTTATTGCATATGGATGGCCGATGGACGAGAGACACCACTAAACAGAAATTATTTCCGATGCATAAAAAATGTATAATTTAACTCCGCTCGGATCTGGTCTATAAATAATGGGTAGAAATGTGGACCAAAGCCGACAAAAAAATTAAATATGACGGGAAGCGAGCGATGATATAGGCGAGGGCAAGGGCAACGCCAATAAGAGGATAAGCTTCTCAGTATCCAATTTTTGAGTTTTCAGAAACAATTATCCGAGTAAACTCCTTGACATGAAAAGAACAAAAGTGAAAATTCACTGATGTAAGAGATTTCAATTTCAATTTAAGACACTAAACAAATTGAATTCTAAGACTCGCGGTCAACCTTTTGTTTATTATAATCAGAACCTCCGACTTGTGAATATGCATGGTCGGATGCATATTATTTCATATCAAGGTAACTATAGGGAAGTTTGAAGGAAAGTATACTGGTCAAGTCCTTTTTACAACAAAAGTTAAAGGCGATATATTATAATTAGAAGTATTAAACACTACTAGTCTTATATAAATGCGTTTGAAATACAACTAAAAAATAATTCTTGGTAACATTCGATGTATAAAACTTAATAATACAAATTTGATATTTAAAATTGATATACAAGAATTTATACAAGCAATTAAGTATGTAGTATATGAACTCATGGTTACTAATACAGTATATCCATAAACAGCAAAGGAGTTGATTGAAAATTAATAACAAATTTGGGAATATACCTTGTACTATATATGCTTGAATTAAAAAATAGGATTAGCTATTATTTATATAGTTATATTTTATCACAAATTTAAGTTCAGTTTTGAAATTATTGCTAAGTTTATGTAATTAGACTCAATCATTTTAAGAATGAAATTCAAGAGTTATAAAGAAATTAGCAGGAACAATGATTCCGGTGTTTCCTTCAGATCCCTATAGCGTTGTTTATACGTCATCTAAATCTGACGCACCCTGTATACAATGCGAACTATACTGTCCCATTTATAGGTGACTGTGCGCCACCTTTCAACGAATTAAAAAAAATAGGAAATTTCTTAGAAAGCTTCGTTGCAAATATTTTCCATATAAATATTCCAAACTTAATTACACCAACCCAAAGATTGCATTTCGTCCTAATGGATGTTTTATGATTGATATAAAAAACAAAAAAATAAAACGAATAAGAAAAACAGAACCTTGAAGGATAATTAAAGGGATCCATAAAACGATAATTAAATACGCTATATACATCGCTGGCGCATATAATTAATAGTTCGCATATGCAATAACTCATAAGTTATTGCCTCCAAGAAGTGCTTCTCATTTAATTACATTTCTTTGGCTCACGTCGAGAATATTAATTTATTGTCGAATACATTCGACATGGTCCCAAATATTCTAAGTTACACGGTAACATTGTACTGTATACATGGCGAGCTGTTTCGAACCAGGCATGAAAAAGTAAGGCCATGGCAGTTGCACAATTATTCGTCTGTTTGCTACTATACATGTAATGATAACGGCCATAAGCAAATGTTTCCAGTATACTAAAAAGTCTGACTATATAGACTTTTTACACACATTTTTTACAAAAACAGTTTTTAATGTCGGGAACTCGGGATCAAAGGTTATAGTTTTCCATATACACATCAATTAATGCCCTACGTGCTATAAAACTAGAAATATGACAAACTTTGAAATCTGAAAATAATTATCCAATTAAATTTAAGGGATAAAATTAACTGTTTTATGCTATGTTACATATGTACATCCATGCGGTCATAATATTAGTAACACGTATTTTATTAAAAGGGGAAACGTATGATGAAAAATTAATGAATCCGGGATCACAAAGTTTAATTGGGAGAATTAAGTTTTAGACAAATTAAGAAAAAAGTGGATTCCTTTGATTTGATGTGAATGTATACGACATTACGGCCAAACGTGTCCGATCGATACGAGAATTAGCACGTGCCGTTTTAAATTTTATTGAGTTTGAAACGAGGCAATGGTGACCAAATAGTTGGGTGGGCCAAACCCATTTCTATATGATAAAAATGATTTAAATATGACAGCGCCACCAAATGCCCGTCATGAAGAAATCGTTAAAAATCGCCTCATTTTCATTTTGATATTCAAGTCTTCGTGCATGTCTACGGCACCAATAGGGGTCAATATATACAAACAGATTGAGCGATTGTTATCGACAAACACGTCTTAAATTATTAAAAACGCGTGGAAATTTTATAGTTCAGCATAGCCCCTCAATACTAATTTCTATCTGCGTGGCGATGCAGTCTTATCTTAAGGACCCACATCTATAAAACGACATAAGGAAACAAATTTTGGGTGGAGCGCCGTTGTAATCGCCATCCGAGAAGCCTCTTTTGCATTTTTAAAACAATGCTGAAGATGATATCAGTCGCCAATTCGGATTCAGATTTTATTCGTGGCTGCGATCGTAAATAAACGGCCAGCGAAGACATTAAGCAGAATTTTATGTCGAAATAACATTCGCGGAATTCGCGTAAATTAATTTTAGCTGATTTCTCGAGAATCATTTGAATGCGTATATCGTGATGCATGGCGATGCACCGGCGCAGCTGCTATCGAAACGCATTTGCGGCCGATAATTAAGCAAATGCAGTGGTCAGCATGCGGTCATTTATGGAAATTCGACAGAGGATTTCGTTTTATAATTTTAGAACGTACTCGGAATAAATATCAGGCTGGACCGCCCTAGCAATTTAAAGGCTAATGGCCAAAATGCCAATCTCGAAATCTCGAACGTGGTCGGCTTAAAGCCGATGCCATTTCAAACGCTATTGGCCGGCAGATGGCGCTCGCAGCACGCATGAACTGACCACTAGTATTAAACCGCGGAATGTATCCATAGATGGAAATAAATGCCGCTGCGAAGACCGTTCTATACAGAATAACACCACATACCAAATGTGATCATGGGGAAAGTAATTGCCTATACATGTACCATGAAACATACAGTAACAATGACGGCTTCCAACTTCAGCCTATGAGCGTTATGTGCCTTTCTTCGTATAACGTCACAATGCGTGGTTCGCAACTTGCCAGTATAGGTGGGGAATCAATAGGCGTCTGATGCGCGAGTAACATCAATCATACGATATCTTAAACACATCTAAGGCGTATAGGGATACATATAGCACACTTTGCGATAAAGCAGCATTACACTTTACAACGTATTAGCTACAACTGGTCACACCCCCGCATAAAAAGTGCCACAACTGAACAATTTTCATTTTGAGATAAAGCAAGTTTATATACACGTGGTAAAATAAAGTGACAATATATTACATGTCATTTAGCCTGATTTAGCCGAAACTATAATCGGCTATATATATACATACAGTATATACAAGGTGGAACAGAACAGAGATACTTAAATTATGTTTGTGTGGTTAAATATAGGATGTCATGTGTGTTCTATCCAATGATGTTGTTACATTTGACCTACGACAATTGTTTCACGGAAACGTGTGCTCAAACGTTTTTACTGTAACACGATAAGACAGAATGTCAAATTAGGAAAAGGAAGAGAATGATATGTTTGCATGAAGTCAACCGCTAGCTTCTATCTTCATTGGTAATTATTTCATGTTGTTAAAATGTGGTGAAAAACAGGGGCAAACAGCTATTGCTAGCTTGCGCTGCAGCACACTGGTGCACTGCAGAACGCGTAGGTAACTTCACTGCAGTAGACCACTGTGCTGCAGCGCAGCTAGCAATAGGTGTTTGCCCGTTTTTAACAACATGAAATAATTGCCAATGAAGATAAAAACGTTTGAATTTATGCCAACATACCATTCTCTTCCTTTTCCTAATTTGACATTTTGTCTTAGGAAAGAAAAAAATGGGGTGGTTCTCAATTCTGTTCTACCCTATATATAATGTATATACAGTAGGCACCGCTTAATGTGATCACGGATGATGTTATCATCCATTTATTGTTATCAGAATCACCAAGTCCAAAAAATTCATATACAAATACACTGTAAAATAAGCGCTTATTGTTATCAGCATTTCTCTTAGTGTTATCATTATGCCTCCCTTATCAACACACATATACTGTCCAAATTGATGCCCCATCTGATATGAAGTTTGAAAATTTTGAAGAATGGATGGCAATTGATGAAAATTTTCCGGTATATTTGCCCTATATCTGACCTTTGTCAGGCTTCTACAGCTTGGTGTTCACCATAGATCTAATGTCTTTGAATAAAATGCCGTATGACTAGGAAAATTTCATTAACAAACTACATGTACCAGAAAAAGTAGTAAGCAAACAAAGATAATTGAATTTTTGAAAGCTAAATAAGTACATGTAA